>OU696588.1:1967500-2022500 GCA_916048095.2 Sacculina carcini | reverse complement strand
TATACGGAGACACGACAAGTAGTGGTCGCTATGTTTACAACGCGATATGTCTCATTGCAATGACATGGATGACAGGCATGCTTGCACACACAGGTAGCAAACTATATTGGCAGTCACCTGTCGTATGTGATATATGTCGAGTCACGTGACGAGGAATCGGGGACACTGCGATTTGGGACGGTGTCAGTTGGGACTCTGACGTTGGGACTCTGTTAGCTGGGAGCCTATATGTAAGTTGGGACTCTGTGGGGATGCACCACACAATCACAATCGAAATATGACGTTTGAAAACGATACATACACACAAATCACACATCACATCACACATCGCACACATACACACATACACATACAGCGTCTATCTGTGCTTAGTCTTCTCGGGTGAACACACTAAATACGTTGCAAACAATAAGAGGCCACCATCATCATGACATTATCATCATCACATCGTCATCATCACATCATCATCACATCATCATCACATCATCATCACATCATCATCACATCATCATCACATCATTATCACATCATCATCACATCATCATCACATCATCATTATATCATGACATCATCACATAATCACATCATCATCACATCATCACATCATCATCATCACATCGTCATCATAATCACATTATCATCATCACATCATCATCACATCATCATCACATCATCATCACATCATCATCACATCATCATCACATCATCATCACATCATCATCACATCATCATCACATCATCATCACATCATCATCACATCATCATCACATCATCATCACATCATCATCACATCATCATTATATCATGACATCATCACATAATCACATCATCATCACATCATCACATCATCATCATCACATCGTCATCATAATCACATTATCATCATCACATCATCATCACATCGTCATCATCACATCATTTTCACATCGACATCCTCACATCGTCATCCTCACATCGTCATCATCACATCGTCATCATCATCACATCATCATCATCATATCATCATCACATCATCACATCGTCATCATCACATCATCATCATCACATCATCATCATCAAATCATCATCATCACATCATCATCACATCATCACATCATCACATCGTCAGAATCACATCGTCATCATCACATCATCATCATCACATCGTCATCATCACATCATCATCACATCATCATAACATCATCATCACATCACATCATCATCACATCATCATCACATCATCATCACATCATCATCACATCATATCATCACATCATCATCATCACATCATCACATCATCATCATCATCATCACATCATCATCACATTATTATTATCATCATGTTTGTGACTATCGTGCAAAGTGCAATCAAACATTGACAACAAATAGACTCGTGCTTCGCTCGCGCTGGTTCGTGCGACTGTTAAGCGCATTCCTACATGCAGCAAGTGTGCTGTGATGTACTGTATGTCTATGTGTGTGTGTGTGTGTGTGTGTGTGTGTGTGTGTGTGTGTGTGTGTGTGTGTGTGTGTGTGTGTGTGTGTTTCACATTTTGTTACACATGAATTGTGATTTCAGCAGAAATGCCGAAATTACAAATGAACATATGCACTCGCATATTCTACTCAATATATGCCTTAAAACCTCTAATTAAATGGTTCTTAACCTGTTTCCTCTGATCCCCCATTTCTAAATGACGACAGCTCTTCATTTTTTACACAACAGCGCTGATAAATTCAATAAATTCAGTTGTTACATCAAAAGTGAATGTCAAGAGGTCATTAGAAACAATAATATCGAATTTGAATTGATAAAAACACACACATAGTTGTCCTGTTCTGTCCGACTTTTAGCTTCCCACTTGGCAACTCTTCCATTCCCCACCAGTGGGGAATTTCCCACAGGTTAAGAACGACTGCTCTAATTGAACTGTACCTCTAATTTAACATCATTGATGAATTTTTCTCTTTTTTGGCAATAGCTATGACTGACTAATTTTTATTAAAGAATTTGTGATTTCTTACCAGTAACCAGTTTCTTACCAGTACCCCGTGTTTGTGCGTTTTGTTATATAAACATGCAAACATTACCTTGTTATTTTTTTCATCCATAAAATTCACCGCAACTTTGCAAAATTCCGACCAGCTAGTCGAAAAATAGAGCGACACCTTAACGGCACTACGGGGGATGGTCTGAAAAATAGATCGACATGCCGCTCAAATAGAGGTATGTATAATGCATAAAATAAAAAAGGCCGAAAGTATATAGGATAAAAATAAACGACAAAATCGAACGGCACATACCGCAGCAGAGATCGGCTCTCCTCTGTCCAACACCCAGTCAGTCGTGCCGTCGTTCTCAATCGAGGTGACGATCAGCGATGTTTCTCTCTCTCTCTCTCGCGAACACCACACTTCAGCACGACAGCACGCGACTCAATGACTGCTTGCAAACGCCGCCACCGAGCACACACACGCACCGCACACACACACGCTCATTGCTGCATCCTTCACACTCGCATCTGGCCTCTGGAAGCGCAGGCCGAGGGGAATTCTGACCATGGATCTGCCGCCGCTAAGAAACGGTCAACACGCTGTACGCTTCATATCACATGCAATATAAACACAACAGCATCATCAGCAGCAATGCTTGCACACACACACACACACACACACACATGGACCGCTAACGTGTGTCGTTGTCAACTTGGACAAGGAGCGCGCGTCGCCGGCAAAACGTTCCGTCAAGCATCGTTCACTATCAAAATATGCATATCCAATAGATATCAGTGCAGAAGGGTGTGTGTGTGTGTGTGTGTGTGTGTGTGTGTGTGTGTGTGTGTGTGTGTGTGTGTGTGTGTGTGTGTGTGTGTGTGTGTTGTGTGTGTGTGTGTGTGTGTGTGTGTGTTGTGCCATGTCACCGAGATGGTGTTGATGTGGGATGAATCTCGACATTTCGCCCTCTATAAGGCGACTCATAATTTCTATCTCAAACGCAGTAGTTACTCAGTTATTTACTTGGGGCTTAATCATATATATTCTAAATTTAACAATATATTAATATTATTGCACAGTGGCGGCGCCAAGATTGTGCGGCAGGGGTCTGAGGAAAATGACGACGAGGTCTTGGCGAGACATGAGCAACTACACTAGAAATGTTCATGGTCAGGTTGTTTTGGGTGCAAAGCTCAAAGCAGCTTGGCACATTTCTCAGGGGATTGAGTCCTTCCAAGCCTCCCCTGGGCGCCGTCACAGCAATATATAAGTATTGCTAAGTATTCTCATTTACTTTTATTATTCTATTTTTGATTGCGGCTGCGATTCTGGCTACAGTGTCTGTCAGTGATTGTGGACTCTGTGGTGTAGTGGTAGCACAACCGCCTCACAAACAGGAGGTGCGTGATTCCAACCCCGGCGGAGGAGAATTTCCTGAGCGAATTCTATAATCAGACAGCCCCTGTCCACCCAGTAGTAAATGATGGTACCAGATATCAGTCATGTGTTGTTCCATGCATTCTGGGGAGGTGGCCCTCTCTAATACGTCGTTTGTCCTTGTGGCGTCATAGCATGGAGAGGGTCGGTTCTGCGGTGGCAGCGAACTGCACGGGACACACCTGTGTGTGTTCATAAGCTTCGGCTTCTTCCCGTGTAGCAGCTGCCACTTGGGGCCTTTAACCTTTAACCTTTAACTCGGAGGACTATATGATGAAGTACCTTAGTCTGGCACCCTGTTAAACACCACCTCACTTTCTTGGTTGTCATTAGTGCGCTACACGAAATTCAATGTGCACCTAACGATGTCATTGCTTATAGCAACAGTCAATTTCAGTGCATGTAAATTTGTTGTTCTTTATCCAACATATTCGTTCAAAATCAGCCCGGATAGTCTTGCTCCCCCTATAGATACGCCATTGAATAGGTAACTTGATATCTGATACTAACGCCACTGAAAACGTGGCGCCCTCTATATGTGCCAACAGGACAAGCATATAATTGACATTATTCATGGTTGATTTCTCTTATATAGAGATTATTCATATTTTGTATGAGCATCTTGGGAGAATTGACGAGTTCTAATTTGTCTTCACATCAAAGTTGCAATGGCCCATAGGCGGATCCAGAGAGTAAAAGTGGGCGGGCCAAAATCACAACCATCGACTATCTCTTTTGCTGGCGGTATATCGTTAATATTGGTCTTTGTCCAATATCGTTGTTAATTCTTATGTACATAATGTAAGAAACCATATTATATTTAATAATATTACTACACGAGTAAATATACTGTTGTTCAGAAATGGGGCATGGAACATATATTTGGTTTTTTATATCGTTTCTCATTGTAATGCCTACATCGGGAGAGGATGGACAATTTCAAACATTAAACAGCATTACGCAATACACGTATTACTCATGTGTAATATTACTCGTGCGTAATATTACTTGTGTGTAATATTACTTGTGTGTAATATTACTTGTGTGTAATATTACTTGTGTGTAATATTACTTGTGTGTAATATTACTTGTGTGTAATATTACTTGTGTGTAATATTACTTGTGTGAAATATTACTTATGTGTAACGTAATATGGGTGTAATATTGCTTGTGTGTAATATTGCTTGTGTGTAATATTCCTTGTGTGTAATATTACTTGTATGTATTTTAATTTGTGTGTAATATTACTTGTGTGTAATATTACTTGTGTGTGATATAACTTGTGTGTAATATTACTTGTGTGTAATATTACTTGTGTGTAATATTATTTGTGTGTAATATTACTTGTGTGTGATATTAATTATGTATAATATTACTTGTGTGTAATATTACTTGTGTGTAATGTAAGTTGGGTGTGCGGTGTAATTTTACTGTGTGGATTGCATGTGAACACCATGCAAAAGAGTGAAAATATGATGAGATAAATTGATTACTTGTTCTTATTTCACTCTCGCAGGTTTTAATAGATTTTCGACATTGAAACTTGACGTTACACTTGTATTTGTTATATAATATATAGTTTGTTTATATAATATATATCATTTGTATATACGTGGGTGTGTAATGACAGCGCACATGAAAAACTTTTTGCCTGTTTGAAATATCAATTTTATTGTCATCGAATATATTCACCGATTGAAATGGGGTTCTGCTATGTGATATGCACGATTTTTTGCTCGATCAACTTTCCATTTCGATTCACTGTTTAACAGGGGTTCCCAACATTTTCAGTGAGAAAGCGGTGAGAATGGCACAGGTGAAAATATCACAGGTGAAAATATCACAGGTGAAAATGGTCCTTACGTATTATCGGGAGGACCTTTGATTTTTACTTTTTCTTTTTTTCACAGGGTTTGTTGGTTAGTATGAAGATCTTGGATTTACCGCGCACTGAGGAAGAGGCTGTTGTGTTCCTTCAGGAGAAAAGTATCTTGCCGGCTGAACGAATCTGTCCGAACAATCACAAAATGAAGCTCTACTTTGGCTCGCGCATTTTCTGGCAATGTAACGTCAAGTCATGCAAAAAGAAGGTGAATATGCGAGTGAACAATTGGTTTGTCGACAGTCGTATGTAATCTGTAGATTATGATCTCTTAATGTGTAGTCTGTAGTCAAATGTAATGTTATTTTATTGTTTTAACCGTTTCAATAAATAATTTGCTTTAATTTTTTAGTCGTTTTTTAAAGGTCCTCCCGATAATACGTAAGCACCGTGAAAATATCACAATAAATATGGCACAGGTAAATAGGACACAAGGGAAGAAGTAGGAAAAATGGAACAAAAATGTATTTATGCTTAAATATTCCAAGAGTTTCTCAAATTCTCTAGTGAATTTGAGTCGAAATAGTCTAGAAAATTTCGAAATTCGAAGCATTAGTGTTTCATGAATTAATTGATTAGATAGATTAAAGCTAGATAGAAGCTTAGTTAGATAACTTTTTAGATTTAAGCTTTCATAGCATGCCTGAACCATGTGTCTATATGACCTTTATTTGTTTAATCATTTCATTTACTTGTTTAACCATTTTATCAGTGTCATTTTCGCCTAAATTCGGCGACCACATTACCACCAATAGCGGCGACTACATCGGACAACATGCTAAGACACCATTCCGAATTCAAACAATAGCCTCAGGCTGATGTTCAAGTTGATGTCTTGCCCAGTCGCATGGGCTAGCCCATCGAATTTCGGCGCTCCTCTTTTTCTAGGGCGCCAGCCGAGTGTCTTGGCTGGCAGCTGCATTGTTTGAGAGAACGCTCTATGTGTGTGTGTGTGTGTGTGTGTGTGTGTGTGTGTGTATGTGTGTGTGTGTGTGTCTGGCAGGCACCACTTTTTGTCGCTGTCTGAACCAGGTTGCCAGCCGCCTGGTTTTTTCATTTTTTGCGCGTCTGGCTTTTTTGTTGCGTCGCAAACGCCGTCACAGCTAGCCCGAAGCGTTCAACAGAAATCACACACACACACACACACACACACGCACATGCACACACACACACACGCACACGCAAAAATTGGGACCTGTCTAGTGGAATAGGCTGGAATGGAAAACGTGTGTTGTAGGCCATTGGTAGTTTAGCAGCCGGTTCGTTGTATTATGATGTTGATGAGGGACTTGGACCGCAAACTTGTGAATCTCATTAGCGGAGTTCCTGGGAGGGATGGGGGGGCGTATACCCCCTCCTCGCGGTCATTTCTTGTGGGGTGATCATACGTCCTTGTTTCCCAAACATGTCTTCTTATTGGGGCCTGTCCGGGTTGTTTTTAGTGAAATCCTTCAAATGTTCAAGGTTTTCATAGTTTGAGTAGTAAAATTATATATGTTCCCCCGACGATTGCATAATGGCCTGGTTCGCGCCAAAAAATTGTTGTTTGAAATATATGGCATACAATGGTGAAGTTTTACAATAAACACAAAAGTTATCTTTGTAGAGATTCGGAATATGGTCGCCGTATACCAGGGATCGACAAACAACGGTCGATATTGAGTCGTAGTTGAGCTTGCTTGATAAAATATATCGACGTATTTTCTTATATAATTTAATGTATGTAAATATGTTGGTAAATTTTTTCCCATTGCAAGAAGTTTTTTCATTGCCATGTTCAGTTTTTTGTCTTAATTTCCAAAGCTGAGTTCTTAATTCCCAAAGTTGTCCTAGTTCTGGCTTGCAAGTATTGAAAATATATGAGCCTCCTCATGAATCTGGCATGTTTGGACTGTAGCTCTGAAACTAGCAGAAATCAGCACAATATTAACCCTCTAGAACCCAAGCTGCCTCACTATCCCGGCTGGCACATCGCAGGTTCGGCCGCCACACACACACATGGGTACGCAGTCACGTAACCAGCACATACAGAAAACTACATGACTGCAAGCGCACACAAGAAACCCGCCTTGAGGCAATTGAGCTGCACGTTTAAGAGACGAATCCAACCGTTTCACCTCGCCCAGGGAATCGAACCCTGGACCTCTCGTGCACAAAGCGTGCGTCTTAGCCACTCGGCTACGAGGCGGACAAAATAATATAATATATTAATAAATTATATATGTATATGTATATATTAATATTAATAAAACTAATAATAGCATATTGATTAAACCACTATCTCTCTCAATTGAAATGCAATAAAATACACACACACACGCACACACACACACACACACATGGAGTGCTTAGCACACACACACACACACACACACACACACACACACACACCCCTTGTTCTTGATGTCATTCGCCATTTGGCCTTGATATTAGTGAGATTGTATGTGTGTGTATGTGTGTGCATGTGTGTGTGTGTGCGTGTAAAGAACATCACACAGGTATATCGTGGCATTAGAGTTGTTCCACTGTAAAAAGGCTATGAACCTGTACATTGTGTTTATTGTACAGTGTGCATTACGGATCAAACTATGAGTGCGTGTGTGCGTGTGTGTGTGTGCCAGAACGCGTTGCACACACACATATTCACACACACCCTAACACACACACACACACATACACATGGGCCTCTCATGCATTTGCGTGTGTCTGAGTGCTAGTGTGTATGTCTGTGTGTGCGTATGCGTGTGGGCGTCCATGTGTATGTATGTGTGTGTGTGTGTGTGTACAAGGACGTGCAATTGGCATACAGCCGAGTGTGTGTATATATGTATATATGTGTGTGTGTGTGTGTGTGTGTGTGTGTGTGTGTGTGTGTGTGTGTGTGTGTGTGTGTATGTATGTATGTATGTGTCGCCGAATCGACCAGTGCGAATGTATGTCTGTGTGTACGTGCGTGCACGCTTGTGTGTGTGTATATATCTGGTGTGTTGCATTCATGTGTGTGTGTGTGTCTGTGTGTGTGTGTGTGTGTGTGTGTGTGTTCATGACACGCAACCATGCTGTCGGAGTGCACGGACGCGTTACACACACACACACACACGCACACACAAACACACAAACACACACACACACACGCTCATAGACGCCATTCGGACGCCATTGCACATGCAATAAGCGTGCGTGCGTGCATGCGTGCGTGTATGTGAGTGTGTGTGCTGGTCGGCCTGTGGAGTGTACAAACACACACACACACACACACGCGTTCTCTTGTGGCCGGTTTCTGGTCGTCTGTGTGTGAGTGTGATTGTGAGTGTGAGTGTGAGCTGTGCAGTGGATGCGCGTTGAGGCCTATATTCTCCACGCATGGGCTGCATTGTCGGCGCCCGGCCCAGAACTGCGTAGTGACTACACCCAGAGCTGTGCGTGGCTGTAGTCCTGCGTGTCTTGTGGAGTCTTGTATGGGCGCCCGAGCAGATGCTGATATATTTTGACGGCCAGGTGAGAAATAACTTGCTGGTATGCTTGCATTGCAAGTTGTCGCCAATTTGCCTCTGTTCCGGCAGCGCCCAGCTTAATTCGATTGTCTCTGCTTTTTTGTGCCCCATATTCGTTCGCGCACTGTTCTGTTTCATTTACCAGTTCTATTCTATTGAAGGATATTATGTAGCTGGTTATTATGTGTTTTCTTATTATAAACTTGTCCTGTCTTTTGTTACCTTCAACTGCATTTTTTGTCTTACTATAGGCGGTACTTTTTTGCTGTTCCATTTTTGTGTATATTCTGTTGTCATGCATATGTTAAATATATGATTGATTGATTTATGCCCTCCTGCAATGGTGTTGCGCTGTGCTGATTGCATGGATGTAGGTTTGTGTGCAGGTTCGGGAGGTATAACGAGCATCAAGCATTTATACTCACGATTAACTCAGTGGGCCCAATACAGGCGCCGTCAGCCATTTTCGCAAATTATATTACAATACACGCATCGCTATGAAAAGTGTATTTGCAGTAGAAGGCGTACCATCACATAGAACACTTAATTATCATTCACATACGGTGTTAGGCACATATCAGCTATAGACAAGCGTAAGCCCACGCTCTTTTGTGCTCATTTTGAAGGAGTTCCAATTTTTCAGAAGAATTCACATAGGTTATAATTTTATCGGCGTCCGTCAGCTAAATCCCCCTGTTCACATGTATATTGGTGGATGCTGCGACAATAGATTGAGATGTTATTTGAGCTGTTCACCATCAAGCGCAAGTTGTGACGTCAGGTTCCGTTGACGCATTTCGCCTTTCTGTGTCCGTTTCGGTGTCATGTTAGTCGTCTAGCGCAGTGGTTCCTAACCTGTTGTGGAATGGAAGAGTTGCCAAGTGGGAAGCTAAAGGTCGGATAGAACAGGACAACTATGTGTGTGTTTTTGTCAGTTCAAATTCGTTTATTTTTGTATCTAATGACCTCTTGGCATTTACTTTGATGTGACAACTGAATTTGTTGAATTCATTAGCGTTGTGTTGTGGAAAATGAAGAGATGGCTCATTAGGAAGTGCGGAATCAGAGAAAAAAGGTTCAAACCGCTGGTCTAGCTTGACTGCTGTGTATCGTACAAACGCAGATATACCGAACTGTCTAGCGGTTGCAAAATCAAAGGGACCTGAGAGTGTTTGGTGGATGAAAATGGACTGTTCAGCTCACGACAAATTCGTAGGATGCGAAGTTATCATCGTAAAGTGCATGTCTTATCATTAAATTGGCAATATCAGTTGATATGACGAATGGGTTTCCATTTTAGATGGCGGAGGATAATGAAAGTAATGGATATTACCTGGCTTCTGATTGGTGCGTCGGCTTCTGATTTTTTGTCGCCGATCCAGGCTATGTTTATTTCAGTTATGTTAATTCCACTCAAGATTGTGTCGATTATTGAACACGGACACTGACACCATCGGCGTAGATTTGTGTCGAGGCTCGGGGGGGTTGACAGACATCATTCATTAGTTTTCAAAGTTGATTCAGTTGGCCAATTGTGTGGTACCCTCAACTATATTCAGCCTATTCAATTACAACACATACCCCAATGAAAAGTGTATTGCGTAATATAATTATTCATATATTTATCATTTCTTGCATTGTTGGCCTATTGTCATTTGCCTTCTATGCTGATTTTGATGATATTATACCCAATTAACCGAACTGAGCAGAATTCTCGGGGGGTATAATGCCATATTCATACCCCCTAGCCAATTTGTCGGGGGTATATAAACCCCCCAAGCCCCCAGGATTTACGCCCATGACTTTCATTGTCGTAGACCGGATGACTCACATCCAAACCACTGAGATTCGCTACAACAAATAAATGCCGCTCATGCGTCCATTACAGGCGCCATCCAGATTCATCCAGATTGATACAGACTTGGTTTCGTGTTACAATGTGACAGACAGTTGACAGAAGGGGTTCGATTTTCTCTGTGTATGCGAGTGCGGTGTGCCTTCATCTGATATAACAATAAACAAATATATCTGGAGCCGCAAAGGTTTTTAAAGCCATATATAAGCCTTATAATGAAGGCAATACATACTGTATGCATCTATATTAGCCTACTATCAAAATAACTAAGTTTACTACAAATACACAATGAGCGAAAAAATATATTTCCTTCCCCACCTTTTTCCATTTAGAAACATTTTGGTAACGGTTCCAGGGAGACACTAAGCAGCGCTAAAGAGCCGCGGGCTGCCGAATCCAAGCGAATGACCGTCTTTCAATTTGATGGGATATTAGTGATTACAAGGCTTGTAAGTGATCACAATAGGTGGTCTTTCCAGCCACAATATGCAAGCCATTGGGGCAACCACATACACACAATTTTCAGGGTGCTCCTGGCATTGACTCAATCGCTAATCTTAACATTCTTCGGCCGCATATAAAAATATTATTTTGTCCTTGCGCTGTTCAGTTAGCTAGAGGTAGTCTACCAAACAGCTATTGGAGCAACGTCCATAATTCAAATTTCTCTCACTTCAATTTTCTCATTTGCTTTCGCTTGATCGCTTCTGTGTGTGTGTGTGTGTGTGTGTGTGTGTGTGTGTGTGTGTGTGTGTGTGTGTGTGTGTGTGTGTGTGTGTGTGTGTGTGTGTGTGTGTGTGTGTGTGTGTGTGTGTGTGTGTGTGTGTGTGGAGCGCCGCGATTTGAAGGCACACTGGTTCACGTAAATGTAGTCTTCTTGTACATTTTTTCATATATAGTGAAAAATATGTACAACAATGCTACAATGCTGTATAACAATGCTATGTACAACGTGCTCTTGTGTACACAGTGTGTGTGTGTGTGTACGTGGGGTACGTTTGTATGTGCTTGCGTGTTTGTGTGTGTGTGTGTGTGTGTGTGTGTGTGTGTGTGTGTGTGTGTGTGTGTGTGTGTGTGTTTGTGTGTGTGTGTGTGTGTGTGTTTGTGTGTGTGTGAGCCTAATGTGCGTCATGCATTATTTGCAATGATTTTCGATTAATGAGTATGAAAAATCGGCTGCCTACTCTGCTAACGAGGAAACTGTGGGAAGCACAGGTTTAGTATATGCATGTGGGCGTATATGTGTATGTATATGTATGGATACACACACGCGTAGGTGTGTGTGTGTGTGTGTATCTATTTCGGTGTATATAGAAGCATTCCACACGAAAACTCATGAACTTCATGCCTCCACGGATTTTTATGTATGTAGGTGATTTTAATGTCTTGTTTTTTCGTATGGGCCCTTTATATCACATTTTGTATGTGTGCGAGGTGGTATGTGTGTGTGTGTGTGTGTGTGTGTGTGTGTGTGTGTGTGTGTGTGTGTGTGTGTGTGTATGTGTGTGTGTGTGTGTGTGTTTCTTGGTGTGATGATACAAGTATGTCCGCTGAATTAGGCGTGTGTACACACCCACATCACACACACACACACACACACACACACACACACACACACACACACACGTACACACACACACACACGTACACACACATACACACCCTAAAACGCACACATTCACACACACGCACACTCACACCAAGACTCATACAGACACACACACACACACCTTAAAACGCACACGTTCTCATGCCCACTAATACGCATGCATACGCATCCTAAAACACGCAGACACACACACACATACAAACATACTCACACAATAGACATACTGACACACGCACACGCATACACACAGACAGACACACACTAGCGCACAGACACTCACGCACAAGCTCGCTGTAGGTTGTGCGTTTTATTCGATCGGTGACTGTGTCAGGGGTAGGGCTGTGCGTGCGTGCGTGCGTGCGTGTGTGCGTGCGTGCGTGTGGGTGCAATGCGTGTTGGGTGTGTGTGTGTGTGTGCGGCCTCACAAAATGCGTGTGGCCAAAATTTGCTGTCGAATTGTGTGTGCCAGCGTTAGAGCTGTCTGACTGGTGCAACTAAACCGAACTGAGCGCATTGTGCCCCAGGTATGTTTGGTTCGACTTGATTCCAAGCTCACTTCGATTTCCGTAAGTAATCTAGCCTAACTGACCTAATTTAAACCAGCCCAGCCTTATCTAACTCAGCAGAGAAAGAGGGTTATTATAGAGAATATATATATTATAGAGGGTTATTATAGAAAGAGGGTTTTTATTAGAGAAAGAGGGTCTTTGTTCCCGTCTGAACAACGGACGATTAAGCGGTGTTGATATAATATATACCAGTGCTTCTCAAACTATCTGATGTGGCGGACCGGCAGGGTTATTTTTCAATGTGTCAGGGACCGGCAAGTGAAGCAATATTCAGTAAATAGTAATAGTAATATTCATATATTAATAATAATAGTAGAATGATAGTAATATTCATATATACAGGAAAAATATAATGAATACATAATAAAAGTAAGTTGACATTTAACCGTGGCATGGACTTTGACTACTGTTTCTTTCTTTTCTGGAAAATCTCCACGTACCGGTAGACGATGGCTCGCGTACCGTCACCGGTACGCGTACCATACTTTGAGTAGCACTGATATATACGATAGTGCAGTGATTCTTAAATAGGGGTTGTTCGCACCCTCTAGGGGTGATTCCAATTAAATATATATATATATATATATACGAATTGTCCATGCATACCTATATATATATATATATATATATATATATATATATATATATATATATATATATATATATATATATATATATCTATATCTAAATCAAATTTCCTAATGAAGGGAAAAAATTTGCGTAAAAGTGCTTGGATTTGAAAAGGGTGCGAATACTGAAAATGGATATGAACCATTGTGATAGGATATGATGCATGCCATTCCAGCGAGGATCATACAGAAAGCGGACTATTTCCAACATTTTCAAACTATTCTACCAGGGAACGATAAGTTTTTTTAAAAAATAACACCGTCATTCTTTGGAAAATTCCAATTCCAAAAATTCCATTCCATTTGGCTCAAATCTAAGTTCAGAGGTCATTAGGCATAAAAATGCATACGTGTGGACATTTTATTGGCTTTTCTCATATTTCACGTTTTGTTTGAATACTGCCATGGTTGAAATCGAGTTGACAGTTGTTGTGAATGGCTCTTGAATACGCTCTTGAGTGCTCAAATTGCCAACATTGCCTGGTTCATTAATTAGGCCTAATTGGCAAGTGGTAACGCGTTAGGTCTTCCGCAAAGCGACCTCAAGTCACACGACGTCTTCCTCGAAACACCTGAGTCGGTTAGTCCGTCGACATTCCGGCAGAGAGTGCAATCATTAGAAGCGCGTGATTTCCGCGTTTGGCGTTGTAATTGCGTACGCTGTCAGGTGTGAGCGTAATCTAGCACGTGAGGTGTGCGTGCACACACACACACACACACGCGCACACTTTCCTTGCAGTAGATGTTTGCTCATTGTATTTTGGGCTCGTATGTTTGCCCTGGCTGCATTGACTGCACAACCTTATCACTACCTGATTACTCCAACACAGTTGTGGCGCCAGGATTTTTCAGATGGGGAGGCTGAGCGGGGCCTAAGGAAAAAGTTGTGGGGGCTTGGCGAATCATGAAGAGCTACACTCGAACGCTGACTTACATAATAAGGGACTAGGGCGCTCTGATTCAGTCCTCAAACTTGAACCAAGATTACAGGACTTCGTTTACAGTGGCAAGGAATTTTAATGCCCATGATTATGATTTTGGGGGAGGGGGCTTAGGTGGTGCTTGGCATAGTTTGGGAGGCTGGAGCCCCCCAAGCCCACTAGTGCGTGTGTGTGTGTGTGTGAAAATCGCGAATGTATGTGTGCTCTGAATGAGGTCATCGGTGTTGTTGGCAGTGATAATTCATTTTGTCGTGTGATACCTTCATACAATACTCACGCAGAATTAATGATCGACGGTGAAAACACTGAACTGCGATTTTTTCAATAAAATTCTCATCAATGTTGAGCCGTGACAGTTTGTTTGTGTTACTTTCAGTGTTCAAGCTTTTTTTCCGGTTGCTAATGAATCCACACTAAATATGGCGTTGAATTGTGATGATGGACGATGATGTAAGATCACTTGGCATATACTTGGCTCCGGTTACATATATAACCTACGACATTCTCGGTTACATACGCTTCAGTGGTCTGTGAGAAAATGTCTTGAGTCAGTCAGTCGTCAGAGTCCTAAAGTGAGAGGATTCCAAATGAGAATGCGGTTCATGTTACCTCCAGGTATATATCAATCGGTAACAGTGTTTCTCAATCTGAACACCTCTGTCCCAACTCTTATAACTCTTACTCTTAACTCTTTCTTGAAGATGCAAGAGTTTATAGCCAGCTAATCGGCATCATAATTTCAAAAAGACAAAATGGAACGATTTGAATGTCCTCCCATTGTAGGGGCAAATTGAGGGTTTTCCAACAAGATTGGTATCACTAACGCTATCTCATGTTATTTTATTGTTTTGTCTAAGAGATGACCCTCCAGAGGATGATAATGTTGCATTGATTTGAGGAGCAGATTTGAGGACGATTTTCTCGTATGCATCGTTGATAGAGGCAGAGGAGACTATAATACAACTTGGCTTTGTAACACAAGATACTGACTTGACCTTGTTGTGTTGTGTTGATGACAGGCACTATGGATTCAGAGCAGTTCAGCTTGAAGTGGAACAACCACACCAGTCATCTTCTCGGAGTACTCGAATCACTCCTTCACACTGGTCAGTCTACAAAGTATCCGCTGTGCCCGCACATTTTGCGATAATATCTGTTTGATTGTTCAAATACAACAAACCAATTACTTCGCTTCCTGTATCTTTGCGCGCCCAACGTTATGATAGCGTTAAGATTTGCAAGCATCCATTTGCAGGTTTCTATTTGTTGTGGCTATTGGAGGCCACGACTCCATCAAACGCACGTGAAAACTAGAAATAATGTAATAACTCACCGTAGATAGGATGGGTCGGGTCTGATAAGAATACTGCCGCCGTACCCGCTGCGTGTCGTAAGAGGCCACTAAAAGCGTACCCTCTGCTTCTTCCCTCCCTGTACTGCAATGTCCGAGGGGGGAGCGATAATTCAGCAGGGTTGGCACCCCCTTGGTTTGCTACAGCTGTACCATGTCCTGTCTTCTCAACGGAACTAAAACAGCAGTCTGATACCAGCTAAACTAGCAGGAGATTCTGTGAGGTTTCCAGCACGAGCAATTTCGTTCGCAAAAGAGCATTTTGGTCGTTTATTCGAGATTAACAAGTAACATTTAATTACAATTGCTTCCGCTTGTCGGTATTATTTCATAACCTAATGGTACTAAATGTTAATCTCTTAGTGAGCAACGTTTGAGTACGCACCTTTTCTTTAGGAAATGGTCATCAATGCTGGATGTTGTTTCGAAGGAAGTCTTTTGAGCTGATTGTTGTTGATTTGTGTTTATGAGGGGCAACGGCCTCTGGGACCATACGGCACCCTTTTTGAGCTGATTCGACTCATCACTTACTTTGTGTGTATGTGTGTTTTTTGTTCGCGATCTGTAGAGTCCCTAGTCGATGTTACCCTGACATGTGACGGCCAAAGTATAAGAGCACATAAACTTGTTCTTTCTGCGTGCTCTCCGTACTTCAAAGCTCTTTTTCAGGAGCACAGCGATCCTCACCCGATTGTCATCCTGAAAGGTTTGTCACATCGATATCCGCTTCTATACAGTATATCCCGGATATAAGAGAGTATTTTTTCCAGCCGGTGTTCTGTACTTTACGTGTAATTTTCCCCGACACCTCTCTTATATCCGGGGTACGCTGAATTTGTCACCCAAATGCATATGTATGTGATGCGTATCCAGATATTGAGTGTGTATTTGATTCATGGTCTTGATCTCATGAAGCATGTGTGATTTTCAATCATCTCGCTGTCGATATGCTCCGGTAGTCATTGTTCACCTTTCAATTTGTGTGCAGATGTGAAATTTTCCGAACTGAGAACTATAGTGGAGTTTATGTACCGTGGCGAGGTGGAAGTGGACCAGACCGAGCTCAACTCATTGTTCTCCACAGCTGAAACCCTGATGATCCGAGGTGATCTCACGTTCAAATCTGAATCAATATTGGTGTTCATATTTACGTGCACATGTGGACTAAAATGAATATGTTTGTCAATATTCGGTTGTGTTTGCGCTGGCGTCATCAGTAGGTTTATCTTGTAATCTCGACACGTATCGTTATCTTCTGCGTACGCACGGCTGAATCTAACGACTTTTTCGGCTGACGAGACAAGTCTAATCTGCTGATGACCAATTATTATGATTAGGCGCCAACGCGCAATTGATACAAGCTAATATATACTGAGCTCAGAATGAAACATCTCCGGCTCATCAAGTGTGTATCATTGTTGGCATCGTAAGGCGAAGTAACTGTTAAAAGTTAAAGACTTGAATAATGTTAACGATGTTAATTGTTAAAGACGATGTGACATTCATGATGTGCCTGTTGCATCGATACTGCTAGGGTTGACTGGGACTCGTGGCTCTTCGGGGACTCAGGAGGGATCTTTCAGCCATTACTCTGGTTCGGAGGAGGGCTCCAAGCCGGACGAGACTGTCAAGTCTTCGGCTTACGGAAGTGAAGATCCCCCATCCCCGGCCAGGAAGCGCGCACGCACTCTCGCGGGCAAAACCACCACCAAGGGCTTGCATGATGTAGCTGAAAAAGAGAGCAGTATCACTTCATCTGCCGGCCCCGAAACGGCCGGTCTGCAGAACGCCGCAGGCAACGTTCATCAACAACAAGACAACGCCGCCGAATCGGAGAAGGCGACTGCCGCTGACTCTCCAGCGAGCAACAATGTTGTCTGGCCATCGGATGAAACCAAGGTGCGTGCGAGTTCCACACAAATATGATCACACGAGTAATTGTTCCACTGCTCGCGACTAGAACTTGAACAGAGAATGTAAGCGAATATATCAATGTAATATCAAAGATAGTAGGGAACATGAGTAGAAATACAAAAGGTTCAAGATTCAATCATCCACTACAATCAGTTCTACAAATACTGATTGGTTCGTTATTTTGACATATGTTCTATTGCTGAGATGTTGGGTCGAGGTGACGAACGTAATCGAAACTTTTTGCCATCTGGAGTAATTACTGTAAGCATAAAGTTAATTAATTAAGAAATTAATTATTGAATAATTATTGATGAAATACTTTTAAATAAATAATGAAAAGCAATTTAATTGCTAGAAAACCTAAAGAAATAGAATATAATAAAATAAAATATTAAATTAAATATTTATTAAAATATTGATATATATATATTAAAATATTTATTAAATTAAATATGGAAAAAATAAAAATATAGATTAAACTAAAATAGATAAAATTGCAATTTTTCTGAAATATATATAATTATTAAAAAATATATTAGATTGAAAAGTTAATATGATCAATTAAAAACAGAGTCGAGTAATCATAATCAATAAAGTTCCTTTCAATTATATTTCATCTTTGTTCTGTTTGGGATGGCTTCTAGTATTGAAACACACGAGCCTTTGCAGTATATTGCAGCTACAATTACAGCTATTACACAAATTTCTCATATTCTACGCAGTTCGTGAGCTTATTCCGCACGTGGTATTTCTACGCTAAATATTTTCATTGATACTACTAAACCTATGTCACGTTCGTATATCTGTACATTCCATAACTGATTATATCACCGTCAACAACAGAATTTTCGGGGCGATCAGTCATGTACATGCATCATTATGCAACGTCTTTGCGATAATGCTCATATAAACAGATTCTACAGGAATATATTTTTCTTTACCTCTTAGTGTGGACCTCTTGGTTATGTGGAGTTGGTGACATTGATTCGACCTTGATTCGACCTTGATTCAACCATGTTACCAGCCTTGAGTTACTAGAGTGACGCCAATCAGAGTATTAATCTCTCAGTAGTCCTTTATATGTATGTTATACGTCCTATTGTCGAACGGCTGCATAAAATGTTTACAGAAGATATTCTGCTGTGTGTGTGTGTGTGTGTGTGTGTGTGTGTGTGTGTGTGTGTGTGTGTGTGTGTGTGTGTGTGTGTGTGTGTGTGTGTGTGTGTGTGTGTGTGTGTGTGTGTGTGTGTGTGTGTGTGTCACCCTCTGAGCACAATAATGTGCATGCTATCATACAGAAGTGACATGTTATGCTGAATTTTACCGTATTCTGGTCTCCAGTTATACTTCTTCTTTCGCTTTTGGTATGCTGTAAAAGTGTGGATAATTTCTACAATTTTGTGTGTATGTGTGTGTGTGTGTATGTGTGTGTGTGTGTGTGTTTGGACATTGTTAGGTGAAGCAGGAAAGAACTGAATGCGATGCCGCTTCCGACGAGGTCTACGAAACCGTAAGTGAAACACTGAGCATTTCCAACACACAAATTGTTTCTGCTCATGCTATTCTGCTTTATCTGTGCTATTATCCACATAATATGATGTGTTGGCGTATGTTCTAAGCACCCCTCATACATTCTTAACCGGGGATATATGAATGTATATTGCATCATTTTTTGTGGCTATAACGTCGTTTGTATGCTATCTATTTGATCATAGCTATGAAGAATCTATTGAGGTGCGAGTTCTGACTGCTCATTTCAAAAGACCACATGATGTCTCATCCATTCTCAAAACCATTTCGATTGAGTGCGAAATTCTACGGGAAAATGTAGCGAAACTCCACTATTTTCTTACCGGCTCGCCCAATTATGCTACTTCTTACAAGCATAACTGTAAACAGCCTACAGGAAAAGCGCGCCGTTGGGACGGAAGTGTCATACTTTTTCGCTATTTCGTTTGTCTTCCACTTACATCCATCAGCTACTGGACTTGGCGCAATAACGCCGTTAGTGTATTGCCCACCATATACACTACCGTGTAATTCGAATATAATCCGAGAACCCCGGTTATAAGAGGGTATTTATTCGGGTTTAGGCTAATATATAAAAAACGCTTCAAAAACCCACAAAAATGTTTCTATATTTTTCATAGATTTTAGGTTAAGTTAGGTTTAGCGTTCTAATGTAATGTGCTGCCTTTGCAGGAGGCGAGGGACTGGAAGAAATTCGTTAAATCAAATTTTCAAAATCTAATGTTCTTGAATCCTTACACATCTAGCGCCAACCTTTATTAGGGCCGGCCTTCCATACTTTACGCATAATTTTCCCCGTATATAAGAGGCTTTTTCTCCACTTTCGACAATTCTATAAGTCTTTGAGGCCAGTGAATCGCGCAGCTTATAGTTTTCCAATAGCAAAGCGTGTCTGTGTCTGTATCTATGGCGTCCAACTCAACCACCAACTTCTACGAATCGACACCACATATACACGCCGTGTGTGTTGTGTGTTGCGTTGCACGCACACAAGGTATTCGACATGTGTATGTGTGTGCGTGTTGCAGGCACAGACACATGGTGTTTTCGTGCATATATTGCGCCGTGGATGTTTCATGGAAGCCATTTTGTTTTGGACACACGGGTCGCCATTTGCAGATCACGCATGCATGATTGCTCATAGCTTCTGCGTAATGTATTTCTCAATGGATGACCCATTATGAAAACGAAACGAAATTGAACTAATTCGTATCGATGAAAACATATTTCATTTCTGTCCAACCTCTAAAACGGACGGCTGCAGTTTGTAGTTTGGAAACCACTGGCAGGCGAGCCACTGGCAGGCTTGTGTATCACTTGCGTGCGCAGATGCCGATGATGTTATGTGACCAGATAAACACGTGGTTCACGCAATGCAAAGCGAGAGCGTTCGCAATCGTTTGCAATCACAACACAACAAGGCCAGCTCTTGAATATCGCACGCGCATGATACACATTGCCTGGCTATGATCCCCAGAACTCCCGTTCACTACAGCAGCAGACAGAGCTCAGATCAAGGCCCGCGCACGCGCATACACGCACACGTTCAGGTCTTCGTGGCCGCTGCTCGTGGCAAAGGGGGGTATACTGGCTATCGCGGGGATGCGGCGGGGTGCGTCCGCTGCGTGTGTATGTCGTTGTGTATGTTCGGCTGTTTATGTGTGTGTGTGTGTGTGTCAATTGCAAGTGTATGTCGACATGTGTGTGTGTGTGTGTGTGTGTGTGTGTGTGTAAGCACTGATGCGTCCATCTCATTTCATTGGTAGTGTTGCGCGTTGCTCAATCGTTCTATGAATCCTGCGTAATAAGATGTCCCAATGTGAAGCGCTTGAACTTGAAGCGCAATATTGGTTCACATTGGTCTTTAGACGAAAATAGTTAGATAGGCAGCAATCAAGAGTTCATTAATCAATTTTTTCGTCGATAAATTAGCCTTCCATATATGCATATATATATAGCTCCTTGATTCTTTGATTCCTGAGAACCCGATTATAAGAGAGTATGTATCCGGGTTTACTTTTAATATTCCCTGGATATAAAATACATTTTCTCTGCTTCCGACAACTATTAAAGAACAAAATTGTTGGTAAAAATATGTCTTCGTCAATTTATTGTGGAATAAATGCTTATCTTTTTGGTTTTCCACTGCGGTTGCCTTGGAATGTTTGAAATGTATATGCAAATGAGGCGACTCATAACCATACCATAATATACCATATCATCAAAGTACCCTTAATAATCGAATAAATCTCCATATTATCAAAGAATCTTTCTTCAGACCATCAAAGATTCCTTCTACATATCATCAAAGATTCCTTCTACATATCATCAAATATTCCTTCAACATGTCATCAAGGAATCCTTCTCCATATCTTTCTACACATTGCCCGTATAGGCTGCGTATCAAGGACTTTATTTCCAGCTGTACGCTCGTTTTTGCACAACCAACATCCTTGATCTATTCGCGTGTCTGTGTGTGTCTGTCTTACATTTTTGTTGCTACGATTCATAAACGCTTGTTATCGCCAGCACAGTGTTCGGTCACGCATTCATGCTTGCGGTATGCCTGCATCCGTTCATTAGTGCACCTCTATATCAAAAATGCCAGCTACTCGCACCTTTTCTGCAGCGTAGCGCCGCAATATAGAATCCTTACCACCTCGCACGCCCATGACTTTGGCCTTGAACACAGCTATATGCGACGCAAGCGCCTGCTTGTGCGTGTCTGTGTGTATGTATGTGTGTGTATGTGTGTGTGTGTGTGTGTGTGTGTATGTGTGTGTGTGTGTGCGTGCTAGTTCGGTGCTATTGACCTCCGACTGTGTATGCGTGCGCGTGTGCGTCGAGCAACTCCGGATGCCGTCGAGGTCACCCCCAACCGACGTCATCACCCCCCCCCCCCCCTCTCCCAGCCCCCTCATGGTTGCGTCGCTGTAGCAATGTGTGTGTGTGTGTGTGTTCATGTGCGTGTGCGTGTGTGCATGTGTGGCAGATCGATGCATTCCACTGTGCCTTGCGCAGCAAGCAAGTGTCATCTTGTGCTCTGCTTTCTCCTGTGCTCTTGCTGTTGCTATCGTTGTCGTCGTATTTGTGCTTCTTTTTTCTGCTGTTCTTCTACTTGTGTGTGTTGGTAAAACGGGCAGGGCGCATGGCGTGCGTGTGAGTGTGTGTGTGTGTGTGTGTGTGTGTGATGTGCGTACCAAGGTCAAACAGGGCACAGACAGACAGACAGACAGACGCACACAACAGCGCACGCACACACGCCGGCACTAGGCCCGATACAGAAATGCGACCGTTAACAAAGCTATCCAAGTCTCCCAGCCATACTGCGAATATGCAAAACCGCGTGCGCCTCTTTTTCAACATCCTCGATCGTCTAGTGTTCTTTTTTATACACATTTTTTAATTATCTATAATATGCATTTTCGCTCATTGTGTGGCACACCTGCGTTCCTTGGGCGAATTTTGAACGGATTTGAATAGTGGTATCGTTGGACGTTGTAGGGTTATTTTTGTTCAGAACAGAATGGAGGAGACACATTCCCCTCGTGTGTGTGTGTGTGTGTGTGTGTGTGTGTGTGTGTGTGTGTGTGTGTGTGTGTGTGTGTGTGTGTTTGTGTGTGTGTATGTGTGGGTGGAAGAGTCTTTTTAGCTTGCTGATTTTATGATGTTAAGATGTTAAGGTTTCACGATTTTAAGATGTTTAGCATTGTCCCTCGCACAAATCATCCGTGCATCAAAGCTTAATTATTTCGTCAGTTTCATCCAGGCCGGTACCAATTTGGATCGTATTTCATAAGTGATGTCCCACGTCCTACCTACCATCTCTTCCTTCATTCACGGTTCCTTTATGTCTGGAATGCGCATCAACCATCAATTGCTTTGGGATGCGTTCTATGTTTGATTGACTACTTTGTACTTTGTACTTCTTGTCTTCGGTTTATTCTGGATTATGCTTTTGTACGTTGAATCAGAAGCGCAGAGTGAGTAAACTCACATGCCCGGATGAATTTGATTGAATTAACTTGTTTTGGTCATCTTTAATAATAAACTTGGCTTTATTTTTCTCGCATGGTCCCTGTCATCGTTTTGCATTTCTTGTGACTCGGTGCTTTTTGTCCTTTTTGCGAGTGGTTCCAATGAACGTTCACCTGTGGATTTCCAGTTATTTCTTAGAAAATATCTGCAAGCATTATCACCAGTGGCGGCGCCAGGAATTTGCCGATTGGGGGGATGATGAAAAATTTGTGGGGGCTTGAGGAGCTACACTCGAACGCTGACTACATAATAAGGGACTAGGGCGCTCTGATTCAGTCCTCGAACTTTAACCATAATTACAGGGCTTCATTTACAGTGGTAAGAAAACTGCATTTATACTGGTAATAAATTGTTAATATCCATGATTCTCATTTTTGGGGACTTAGGAGGGCTTGCCATATTTTTGGGGAGGCAGAAGCCCCCCCCCCCACAAGCTCCCTTTGGCGCCGCCACTGATTATCACTTGATGAAATTAAACTTACTTAAGAAACTTACTTAAACTTGAGAAGTTAAACAATGTCTGCTACTTGTTCAGTTGAAAAACTACGCATTGGTCTTTTGCAGCGCAATACTGATAAAAATAATTGCGCACTTTGCTGAAATTGAGGCTGAAATTCTGCTCTCCTCAAATATTGTTAGCGAGGGCTGCCAGACGCAATATATAACCAAAAACATGTGGAATGATGAGTTTTTTTAGCAATTTTTGATTGTTCTAGTTTTGCAGAGTTTTGCGTGTGTGTGTGTAGGTGTAGTTTTTGTTATTAGAGTTTAATTATGTTTTATCGATCGCTTCGACTCAGGCATTGGTGTGCAGTGTTCTGTTTCAGCCGAATGCCAATGCCCTCTGGAATACGACCAAATTCACGCCTACTTCATAATCTTTCGATCTCATTTTCATTCTTCATTTTTTATGTTACTGATGGAAATATATTGCATGTTATTTTTGGTTAATTTTATTCTTTTCTTCATCTCTTTTCATCGTGCATGCATTTAATTTATTGTCAACGAATTTTTTTTTATGGGATTTTAAATATACTCCAATGAGGTCCGAGTCTTGCACCTTCTATGGGTTGGGTTCGTTGAATTGCATTGTTCCTGATCACGTTTTATTAATCCTCCATGTAATCGACCAAATATTCAAGCAACAGAGTCAATTTTGGAGCCATTTTGGGGCGCCATTTCGAGTGTTATTAGTACGGTTGGGGCTGTTGCTGTTCTTGTTTCCCGTTTCTGCTTTCCTACTTGCTGCTTGTGCCTGCTTTCTGATCGGCGTGTCTCTGGTTCGATTCCAGGGGGCAGCGGCGGACGGCTTCGGCGCTGGCTGTGGCGGCGGCACGGCTTATCTGTGCGCCCAGTGCGGCACCGGCTACGACACTCAAGCCCTGCTGGTCAAACACCAACAGCACGCGCACATGCCGACATTCTCGCAAATGGTCACCGACGCTGCCACTACAACAAACCCCTCCAACACCATCAACACCAAAACTACCAATACCAGCAACACATCTTCGCGTCGCGAGAAACGAAAACGCTCACCGCCCAAGAACTCCTCGACGCCAACAAATAAGCCGGTGCGGCAGGATTCATCTGTTGTCGCCGCCGCTGCGTCCATGACCGGCGGCATCAGTGCGGCGCGTGACGGCGCGGCAGACTCTTGTGCCAGCGTAGCGCCGGTTGGTCCGGTGGCCGCTGCCGCCGCATGGCATCACGCGGCATCGGCGCATTTGCAACTACATCGGCTGTTGTCAGGCAGTCGGGCCGATATTTCGGCAGCGGCTTCGTTGCTTGGGCCGTCATGTGCCGCGGAAACCGGTCGTCACGTTCTGTCGCCGGTCGTGTCGACGTCCACGTTGACGGACGTCGAAAGTGCGTCCGACAAGCGGTCGACGGCTTTGACGGCTGCCGAAATGATCCCATCATGTCCGCTATCGTCGGCCGTTGTAGATACGCACGTTCGTCACAGTCCGCTCAACTTATCATCATCGGAAACGGCCGTCACTGGGTGTCCTCCCAGCGTCGACGAGCTGCCGTCAAAACAGATCGCTGTCGAAGAGGAGGAAAGTCCTGCGGGTGTCGGAGTCAGCCCTCCGTCGACACAGGAGACCGGCGATGATGTTGAACAGTTCACGTGCAAGTACTGTCTGCAAGTGTTCGACTCGGCTCAGCTGATGGTGGAGCATTCGTTTTCACATCAGGGTGTGCGTCCGTTTCGCTGCGACTTCTGCGGCAAGGCGTTCAAGTTTCGGCACCATCTGAAAGACCACTATCGCATTCACACCGGCGAACGTCCTTTCGACTGCAAAGTTTGCGGCAAGAGTTTTGCTCGCTCGTCCATCTTGAAAACACACACCAAGGTGCACAAACTCGAGGGACTTACCGTCCAAGATTGCACGGGCGAGGTTTCGCTGGAATCTCCTGCGATGACGACGTCCCCTTCGGCTGCCGATCTTTCTCCGTCGTCTTGTGCAGAAGACAATGGATCGCCTAGGCATTGTGCCTAGCTAGCCAGCTAGCCAGCGTTCTTTGCACTCGGGAAATCCAGATGGACATTCGACCTTGAACGGAAAAGATAAAGAGAAGAAGAGTTGATAGAGAAAGAGAGCTGGACAAGTCCGATTCGATCCGCAAAGTTCACATTCGAAATATTGTGTATACTCTATACCACTTCTGTTATTTGCAAACGGATATTTTATGGTTACTATTACGAGCTGCTTGATCCTTTCATTCATCCAGTTTCGTTAATCAATGAACTTTCTAAGTGATTCTTTGCGCGCTCGCTTACCTGTTTTCCTAATGGTCCATCGCACAGAAACTTGATACATCGCTTTCGACAATCCCGATGTAGGAGTAGTTATCCTTATCAAGACTGAGCACTTAAATTTGCTTTTGTCTGTGAATACGTAAGATATGTCAGATGTGTTATTCGATGATAGTTTTTACTGGAGTGGCTATGTGTGTATCTCGTGTGCGTATTTCGTGTTGATTTTGAAGAGCTCAATATGTATCTCCCATATCACAAGCACTGCCATCTATTCAAGGAAACATTTTTCTATGTCAGACGATAGATTTTGTCTGCGCGCGCGCGTGTGTGTGTGTGTGTGTGTGTGTGTGTGTGTGTGTGTGTGTGTGTGTGTGTGTGTGTGTGTGTGTGTGTGTGTGTGTGTGTGTGTGTGTGTGTGTGTGTGTGTGTGTGCGCTTCGGCAGCTCTCTCTCTCTATTTCAGTTGCCTGGGGTGATAATGGCTTTTTGTTTTGTTGTTGGATTCGGAGACATGTTGGTTGGGCTGTGACGGGTAAAGATGGTGTGTTTTTGCGGGTGTTTTGAGTTCATTTCTCTCGCTGGTCCGAGCTCTCCGTTGCTCGAATGCTCAAAATTCAACTCTCATTCTTGTATCCTCTTCATGTGTGCTTTGGCTTCTTCGCTCTTCAGCATGAGCGTTTTGTGTTTTTCCAAAGCTCTATAATGTTTCATGTCTACTTCCACGTTATTATTCTCGTTGAGTCTTGTGTTTGCGTTTTTGTTATCCACTTTTTCGCTATCACTCGCTTACCTGTTTATCCAATTGGTCATCTCACTGATTTTATCGGCTCCGTCAACTTTTTTGCATTCGAAGTGACATCAGAGCAGATCTTTACAATGCTTGCTTGATCTTAAAATATCCTGCTTTTCGCTTATGTATGTCATGTATGTGTTTGTGTGCGTGTGTGTGTGTGTGTGTCTAGTCCTTCATTTACTTGATACGCCTGTAAGTGCTTGTATGTGTGTGTGTGTGTGTGTGTGTCGTATCTGCTGTGCTTGCAACTGTGTACCTGTGTGCTGGGGGTGATTGTGTGTGTGTTTTGACACGCGGCGCTTGAAAGTACGGCTTCGGTGCGTTTCTGCTGAGATATTGAACGGTGTACCTGCTTACTTGTGATTGGGATATGTATGTATGTGTGTGTGTGTGTACGTACATGCATCATTTACTGCCTGTTGTGTTGGATCTGGACGTTTGGTGTGTGTATGTGTGTGTGCTTGTATGCTTTTGCAATTCAAGGCTTTCTGAAGACGGGTATTTCGGCTTATATGACGGTTATGTGTTCAGCGATTGGCCGCGCGGATGGTGTGTGTGTTTGTGTGTCGGATGGCTGTGATTTGTGTACGCATTGGCATTGACACTGTTACTGGTTTACAGCTGTGTTTTATCAGAGTGTATCAGGCTGTAGAAGCGGTTGAAGGTATGTTCTGGAAAGATTTGTTTGCACACTTCGTGTATGTGTATGCGTGTGTGTGTGTGCGCTTCATGAATTTTTTTGTTTACTCCTTTCGTTTTTGTGTATCCACTGTTCTGCTGGTCATCTTGTAGTGTGGCTTTTTTCTTATCTCAATTTTCCGATCATGCGTTGCATGGTATTTGTGTGTACCATTGGATACCATGTTAGGCCAGGTGTGAATAGTTACCACGTCACATACACAATTTTTCAAAGACAGTTTTGTCTTATTGAGCTTGTGTCTACCCATGTATTCGCTTATTATTCGCTCGTGGAACCGCTCACAGTTTCAAGTCTGATTCACCACTGTACAGCAATGTTGAGACCGTTTAATCTGCACAGCTTTCCATATTGGTCACATAGTTGTACTTGTTAATTAATCGGCTTGGCCCAATCACTAGATATTTCGCTAATTTTCTGTTTATCCACTATTTTCTGTCTGTATTTTCGCCTTTGTCGCCTTGCAATTTATTATGTCTGAGTGTGTGTGTGTGTGTGTGTGTGTGTGTGTGTGTTTGTGTGTGTGTTGTCTTTCGAGTGTCTGCGTGGCTTTACTCTTGCACTCTGCTTTTATCCACTCCCGGCCCCTCTCTCTTATTTTCTCGTATAGCAAGCTTAATGACGCCTCAATTAATATTCGTTTCCTGTTCTTGTGTAGTCTTCTCTGTGTATTCTACTCACACACTGAAGGTTCAAAATATCGCCTGCATACGATGATATATATATATATATATATATATATGCGTGTGTGTTTCGTTTTGGCTTTTTTCTCATTGGATATATGTAGGTTTTTATTTGTTATTATTTGCCTACGCGCTAAATTTTTGCTAGGTATATTTTTGCGAACAATCAACTTTTTCACATTTGCTGGCCCAGTTTTTAATATTTTCTATTCTATATTCGTGTTTTCGTATTTTTTCGCTTAAATTTACATCGCGCGTTGGGTTTTACTCTCTTACACTGTAGTTTGGTGGCCATATTTTTTTAGAATTTCAGAGCGTACTAACATACTTAATCACACATATTTTTACTTTTCGAATTTCTCTATTCGCTGAGAGTATTTGTCTGCTTTTAGCATAGCCAATGCGCGATCGAAAAATAAATTTGAGATTCCAAACTATGTGTGTTCTATTCGTCTTGTGTATTTTAATTTATTTATTATTTATCCACGAAGAGGTGGATGAATGTCAATGACAATACAAGATTAGCGGATAAACTTACTTAATTTTACTATTTTAGTATAATGCCACAATTTTCGAATATTCTTGTTTATTTTCGTTATTTTTTATTTTACGTTTTACGAACAACACGTAATATACATAGCGTTTGAAATATGCATATATATATTATTTGATGTATAGATATTCTAATTTAGAGAATATATTCATTATTATTATAATTATGGTTGGAATTATATTGAAGGTATTAATAATATATATTAATTTATTCATTTATTTGGCCGTATCAGCAAAAAAAAGAAACACTCGTAATAAACGAGTAATTGTTTCAATTTATAGCTAAAATAACTAAAAATGAAAAACAAGTTCAAGTGAAAAAAGAACTCGTTTCAAATTCGAGTGATGGCAATTGGTGTTGGTGGTTGGTTTTCTGACATTCGCCGCCAAATTTTACTGTACAGTCGCTGAACACTGCGTCGCAATTGTGTCGTCCTGAACTGCTGCTGTCTTCCGACGAACCTGGCAACCCGGCCGCCCAGCTTGGCGTTTCTAGCGCGTCGACGGCCGCCGCCGCCCTTGTCAATGCCGCCTTGAACCCGCAAGCGTTCGGTGAGAATCATGAGCGTAAATACTTGGGGGTTATGGCGGGGGCACCCACCCCCCGCTCCACCCCGACAAGTTGGCTGGGGTATAAATGGGCAACTATAAACCCCCCAAAAGAATCCTGCTGAGCTCAGTTCATTGGGTATATTGTCATCGAAATCGGCATAGCAAGAATGTAACAATGCACGACAAATGTGTGTGTGTGTGTGCAATTGCATGCAATATATTCTTCAATATAATTATCCCCTTCTCGTCGCCGCCATTGCATTAAATTAAAACAATGTCCATTAATTTGTATTGATCTAAAGAGAATATGTGTATGTGTGTGTGTATGTATGTACGTGTGTGTGTGTGTGTCTGTATTCTGCAGCGTCAATGAACCCAGTGCAACGAGATGCTATTCAGCGTCAAATGCAAGTGTTCCAGGATTACATCAGACCTATAGTGGGCAGCATTGTTCAGCCACCAGCTCATCAGTCCCACGGAGGCGGGGTGCGTGCATGGGCCCAGGCAGACTGTGTATATTTAGCTTGTTAGACCGAATCGCTCTGCCTTGTTGGTGGTCCAGTGGTAAAGTGTCGAACTTGCAACCGAGAGGTTGGCGGTTCGACCCCGCGCGGCACCGAAAATTTATGTTGGTGTTGAGATGTTGATTCTGTGTTGATATGTATACCGACAGTTTTGTGGAGTTTCAAGAGGAATGTCTGAAAATTTGATTCACTATACGGGCATACGGAATGGCAAATACTAATATGCATATAAATAGAAGTAGTTCGCACGTAGGCCCACACACTCACACGCGCAAGCTAATTTGAAGTGGCCTATTTGTCGGTGTAATCTGAACTCATCACCAGTTTCACAGAATTACAAAATAGAGAAAGTTAGGTAGCAAAGAGGAAAGTATTGAGTATATTTCTATGTTTGTAAAAGAAGCCAGAAACTAAAATATATTACAGACAGGCTGTCGTGTTTTGTTTTCTACACTGTTATATTATATAATTGTACCTTCCTATTCATATTTTCACCATTTTTCATTTTCATTCTTTTGCTATTTTCACCTTTTGGTTTTCATTATTTGTCTGCAGGTGAACGTTATCAGTAATTCTCTGCCGCCGTCCAAGGCCGGCATATCGGGTCTCAGTTGTAACGTGTGCGCCATGATTATGCCCGATCTGGCAACACTGGAACAACACTTGCGCATTCACGAAGAGGAGAAGCCGTTCAAATGCATGCAGTGCGGTCAACGGTCAGTGCTGCCAGTTTCCTGCGATTTTCATTCAAGCTGGTTTTTTTGTTGATGATCTTATAGTCTTCGTAATTGAAATCTATAAATTCAATTGAAAATATTCGGCAATTTCGAATTGATTGAGTAAATGTAATGGAAGTAAATAATATATATTTTCAAAATTTTAGACAATAGATAAATTATATTTAAAAAACTTTTTTTCATATCGTATTATATGAGTAAATAATAAATATTTATAGTTTGTAATTTATATATATACTGAAAGATTTATTTTCATTTTTTAATTATATATATAATTTTCGTGTGATTTATTTTGAATAAGCATTTCAAATTGTGGGTTTGACATCAAATGCATGCATTTATATTACAAACATTATATTTTGAATTAGTCCAAGTTGCAATCTGTCTATTGCAAGTATGCTGTTTGATTCTGCGTGTATGGGAGTTTATATCATTGTCATGTTTATGTATGGGTAGGTACAAGTACAGATGCCACCTAAAAAAACATGTTTTTGCCACACAAAAAAAACACCTCGACCAAAAACACGTTCTTTTTGGTTTTTTTAAATCCAACATCCGAGAACATTTGGGGCTCATCATAAAAAACTCGAAAAAACCTTAAATAAACATGCTTTTGCACACACAAAAAACGCAACCAAAAAAACCTTTTTTGCATCTCTAGGTACAAGTATCAGTCGGCATACCAGCGTCATATCGACATGAACCATACAGCTCGTCTTCCGCAAGAAAAACCGTATAAATGCGAAGTGTGCGGTCAATTCTTCAAATACCTCAAGAGCTTTCACAAACACAGAGCCAACCACAGCGTGAGCGAAATTTATCAATCTTGGGCGTTTTTTTGCAATTAATCATTAATATTATGTCTTATGTAATATTGATATTTTTTTATTGTACAATTGCATTTCTATGTTTATTACATGAATATAATATATTTCTTCATATGTATATACTGCGCATATTACGTATATTAAAATACGGTGCACTATAAACACAAGTATGATAAAAAAATAAAAATTTGATAATGTAAACGCACCGTTTTCTGACGTCATACAAATTCCTTTCTATATTTTACGCAGTCCATTTGGTCAATTGTGTGTATATATATCTGTGTGTGTTTGTTTGTCTGTGTATAGGCTATTGATCGCATTTTGAACGATACGGCGGGCGATGTGTTGATGACCACGTCCTCAGATGCCAGTAGTAATGTGTCTGTCACAGCGCCTGTAGCAGGAATTTCTCCAGCAATCTCTTCCAGTCTCCTTCATCAAGATCCTCCCATGCGTCTCACTACAGAAACCATACTGGCAGGCCTTGTTAGACAACAACAACAACAACAACAACAACGTGAACTACAGGTTACTATTTGACGTCTTTGAGTTTTCTCTGTGTTAATTGGCTTTCAGTGAATTTTTTTTTCTCAATTCATTTTTGTGCATTTTCTAATCAATTACGTCTTCACATCACTCGTTTCCTATACGTGTTTGTGTGTGTTTGTGTGTGTTTGTGTGTGTGTATGTGTGTGTGCATATGTGTATGTTTGTGTATGTATGTGTGCGTCTCGGTGCGTGTGTATGTGTGGATGTATGTATGTATGTGAGTGTGTATGTATGTATGTGAGTGTGTATGTATGTATGTGAGTGTGTATGTATGTATGTGAGTGTGTATGTATGTATGTATGTGTGTGTGTATGTATGTGTGTGTATGTTTGCGTATCCTATATTGTTTATTTGTGTGTATGTATGTATATGAGTATGTGCGAGTGTATGCATATGAGTGTGTATGTATGTATGTGAGTGTGTATGTATGTACGTATATGCCTGAGTGAGTGTATGAGTGTGTATGTATGTGTGTATGTGTGTATGTATGTATATGTGAGTGTGTATGTATGTATGTGTGTATGTATGCTTGCGTATCCTCTATTGTATATTTGTGTGTATGTATGTATATGTGAGTGAGTTTGTATGTATATGAGTATGTGTGTGTGTATGCATATAAGTGTGTATGTATATGAGTGTATATGTATGTACATATATGTGTGAGTGAGTGCATGAGTGTGTATGTGTGTGTGTATGTATGTATATGTGAGTGTGTATGTATTTATGTTAGTGTGTATGTATGTGTGTGTGTATGTTTGCGTATCCTCTATTGTATATTTGTGTGTATGTATGTATATGTGAGTGTGTGTGTGTGTGTGTATGTATGAATGTGAGTGTATATGTGTGTATATATGTATGTACGTATATGTGTGAGTGAGTGTATGAGTGTGTATGTATGTATGTGAGTGTGTTTATATGTTTGCGTATCTTCTATTGTCTTTTTGTGTGTATGTATGTATATGTGAGTGTGTGTGTGTATGTATGTATGTGTGTATGTGTGTGTGTGTGTGTTGCAAGATGGCCACGACCAGTGGAGCCAGTGCAATGCTGCAGCCAGCTGACTCATCGTCGGCGGCAATTGTGGCGCCAAATGCAGCTGACGTCACAAGTCACGTGACCGATCGTGTCAGCCAATCGGTGAGTCGGCAGCTACGACCGGCGGCGTGTCACTGGACTTTAAACGCGTCTGTCCTAGCATGTGCTGGCTTTTGTCCGGTTCAAATCTGTACTGAACACAAGCCAGCAAAGCGATTGAAGACGAACAACTGGAAATTCTACTACCAAAAGTCAAACTTAACAATTCAGAAATAAAACTATATATATATATGTATACCGTAAATGCTCTGTTTATACGACATGCCGGATTATTTTTCGACCCCCTGCGTATGGTGCCGGATTATAGGAGCCTGCCGGATTATTAGAGCCTGTGGGATTATTTTTGGTCACTCCGCACGGTAGGATTGCGCAAAAACTGCAACACAATAGTGCACTGATAACAGGGACGAGAGAAGACGCGTATCTCCACATTGTATTGTTCTGTGTAGTAATCGCCCATTGCTAAATAAACTGTTGCTGAACTATAACTGAATCGTTGTTGCCGTTTCAATAAGCCTTTCCAGGAAGTGCCGGATTATTAGAGCCTGTCGGATTATTTTTCAACCCATACCTGAGGGTGCCGGATTATTAGAGCATGTCGGGTTATTAGAGCCTGTTGGATAAATAGAGCATTTACGATATATGTATATCGACGTTTTATGCGCCTGGTCCGTGTGTGGTGTATCTGATGAAGCAATGTTGCCAAACGTGAACCAAATACAAGCAAAATCAATCGAAACAAACAACTAAAAAACTTCTACAAAAATATAACCAAGAAGTATATAAATAACTTCATTTCTAGAAAATATATTGGTAGTATAGGAATAATGGTCGGAAAATTATCGAAAATTCCACCGGATAAAATGTGAAAATGAATTATCGGGTTATGGATGGATGCAGGGTAGAAAATTTTTTTAATTTTGCCTGAGTCAAATCGGTAATATTTTTGACGATATTAAATACAGATTTATTCCATTGACAAAAACAAATACATTCTACGCTTTTACATATCTTGCAATTTGCATGTCTGCATATTTGGCTGTCGTATTTTCAGTCGGCTAAGGAGCCAGTGGACGGAGACGAGCGTGCGTCAGTCACGATTACGGCCGTCCGTCCGTCAGTTGACGCTCCGTCAGTTGACGCTCCGTCAAGTGCCGTACAGTCGTCCACGGCGACGCACGCCGACGTCTCGAACAACAACCAGACGCCGGCCGCTGCCAAATCGGACACAGAAGAGAGTAAGTTGGCTGTTTAGCTAGTTTTTCTATTTCCTATATTCTCTCGTTGGACTGTGTGGTGTAGTGGTAGCACAGCCGTCTCACAAGCGGGAGGTTCGCGGTTCGAATCCCGGCGGAGGAGAGAATTTCATTGGGCGAATTCAATAATCCAACAGCCCCTGTCCATCCAACAGTAAATGATGGTACCAGATATCAGTCATGAGTTGTGTCATGCATTCTGGGGAGATGACCCTCTCTAATACGTCTTCCGTCCTTGTGGTGCCATAGCGTGGAGAGGGTCGGTTCTGCGGTGGCAGCGAGTTGCACGGGTCACACATGTGTGGAACAGAAGAATATTACAAGACCTCAGACCAAGACCACAACTCGAACACGACTCCCACACGATACATTCAGGCTGAGACCGTCACATACGGCAGCACACACAGCTTAGACACTCACTCTTACAACTCTATGTTATTCAATGCAATTGACCAACTGAGTCAACTTTGAACACTAATACATGATGGTTGTCGTCCCCCCGAGCCTCGACACAAATATACGCCCTTGGGCACAAGCGATCCATCCACAATAGAGAGTCATCATTCGCTTCAATTCTGTCCTCTCTCAACAATAGGATAATAATAATAATTATTATTATTATTTGCAAGGTTTGGTTGTGATTCCTCCTATTCCCAGATGAAGACTTAATGAGCGGGATTAAAGAGTTGCTTGCTGATCTCGCTCTTGGACGTATCCATTCTGTCTGAAATCGTTCAAATGCAAAGAGAATCTTAAACTGCACATCGCGCGCACGCTGGTCAGTTGGCGGTTGTGTATTTTCTATTCAGCCCATCGGAGATACCGTAGATCCCAGTCACATTAAGCCCATGCCACTTTTCCTAGTCTTAAATGCTAGGTTTTTAGTAGTACTGCAGTCCAATAAGCCCAGCCAACTTAGGAACTTTTCTCCGGTAGTGTTTTTCAAATGCTCTGTTCTACATATGCAATGCTCTGAAAAAAATCATCCTATCCTAACATTTACGTGTTAATGTACCTTTTTCATCAGACTATTGTACAAATTTGTACTTATTTATTAACATGTGATATAATTCATACTGTATAATGCAGCTTGATATTTTGGATAAATAAACCTTGGCAGGGTGAATTTTTTACCCTGTGAAATAGCTATCTGACCATTAAGCCCACCAGAGCCGTTGCGAGGACTTATGAGGCCCCCCACCCGAAGGCAACAATTGGGGCCCCTCCCGAAGGCAGAACGGGGCCCCCCGAAGGCAACACTTGGGGCCCCCCGAAGACAACACCTGGGGCCCCCCGAAGGCAACACTTGGGGCCCCCATTATAAATAAACCATCAAATAATGAATTTATTTATTATATATAATCACATAATACAAGCTCAGGTGAAAACATCTGAGCAAAAAGGTAAAGGCTATAATATGATAAATTTTAATGTCATACGTGAAGCAACGGGGCCCCTCAACACTCGGGTGCCCCCCCGGCCGGGGGGTACGGGGGGCGGTTGCTACAGCTCTAAAGCCCACCATGGAGAATATGGAGTGGAATTATGAACTGAAATACGCACTTTATGGCCGGCATTTGCGGTATTTAGAATTATTCTACTGTAGTATAGATATTGTCATCGCTTTTGTTTCGCAGGAGAAAGACCGTATGAATGTGGAATGTGTCCGAAGCGTTTTGTAGGCAAATCCGACCTGAACAGACACCTGCGCATTCACACAGGTGAGTCGTGCTTGTCAGTTTGTCTTATTTGCCAGTTTGTCTTATTTGCCAGTTTGTCTTATTTTCCGATTTGTTTTATGTGCCAGTTTGTCGCATTTGTCAGTTTGTCGCATTGGCCAGTTTCTCCTATTTGTCAGTTTGTCGTATTTTTAGTTGGTTGTATTTTTCGTATTTGCCAGTTTGTCTTATTTGCCAGTTTGTCGTATTTGTCAGTTTGTCCTATTTTTCATATTCTCGTGTTTTTCTATTTTCTATTTATTTCGTATTTTCTCTTTGTCGTATTTGCCAGTTTGTCTTATTTGCCAGTTTGTCGTATTTGTCAGTTTGTCCTATTTTTCATATTATCGTATTTTCTAGTTTGTCCTATTTGCCACTTTGTCTTATTTGCCGATTTGTCCTATTTATAAACAAAGTTTACTCACTTCTCGATGGGCGTGTACATGGGTGCATGTGTGTATATCTGTGTGTATGTATGTCTGTGTGTGTGTGTGTGTGTGTGTGTGTGTGTGTGTGTGTGTGTGCGGTGTACCAGGCGAGCGGCCGTACCAGTGTAGTATTTGTGGCCGTGGCTTTGCGCGCGGTGATTACCTCACCAAACACCTGGCCACTCATGGGGTGGACGAAACAACCGCCGCCGCCGCCGCCGCCGCCGCCGCCACGTTCGTCCCTGCCTCCTCGCACGACAAATTCAGCCAAGACACTGAGACATCCTCCGATGTGGTGAGCATTGTGTTACGACCACGTAAACAAGAACTTTTTATAATATTAATTTTTATTAGTATTATTGTTATTTATAATAATAATAATAGTTATTATTATTATTATTGTTATTATTATTATCGTTTATGTTATTATTGATATTAATAATTATTATTATTATTTATTGACAAGGTAAGCATTGATAAGCATTGTGTTACGACCACGTAAACAAGAACTGTTTATAATATTAATTATTATTATTATTATTTATATTAATATTAATATTTCTTATTTTTATTAATTGACAATGTGAAACATGAACAGATCGAACGCTCTAGATATTATTATTGCAATATCCATGCATCTTGATTATCAACCGACAGACACACAGACAGACAGACAGACAGACTGACAGACAGACTGGTGATAAGTTTTGATCAAATTTTGCTTGCTAAAATATTTGACAAGCTAATTTCGTTAAGAACATTCACTACTTCCAATGTTTCGCCTCAAATTTGCTCTTTCTTCACTGATTCCAAATTTCCGTTTTATGGCATTTTTTCAACGTTCATAAGTTCATGTGTAATTTTCGACCTCACATTTGTCGAGATTTATGTTGTCAAGGGCATCCTGTAGTTTTTCACAGTCGGTATCTCTTTTCTGATCGCTCGTGTGTGTGTGTGTGTGTGTGTGTGTGTGTGTGTGTGTTTGGGTGTGTGTGTGTGTGTGCGTGTTAGACAATGAGTGAAGTTGTAGTGGAGAACTCCATTTCTGCTGAACATTTGCGTGAAACATCTACAGCCTCCATCGAATGACGCAACTTCAAGCGTTCATTCAATTAACTATGTGTGTCCATCTGTGTGTATGTCTGTATGTGTGTGTGTGTGTGTGTATGTTGAATTTTTAGACCACACTACCCGGCACTGTATTTGTGTTTTACTCAGGGCAAAGATTTCACTCTGTGTATGCGTGTGAATATGTATATATATGTATGCGTGTGTGTGTGTGTGTTTATATGTGATGTTACTCAGGTTTACCGTGTTTCTGGGGGCGTGGAAAATAGTTTGAAAACCACACCTGGTGTGTCAATGCATGTGTCACACTAATGTGCCAATTTGTGTGTGTGTGTGTGTGTGTGTGTGTGTGTGTGTGTGTGTGTGTGTGTGTGTGTGTATGTGTGTTCACCTATCTGTGCATTACGGGATATGAGCTTGCGCTAGAGCTGTACCGTCTCCAAATAATCATTTATCCATTGGCTTTGTCCTGAACGATTGAATTGTTCTCGTTTTTACTTCTCCTTCCAAACAATTCAGCCTTTCCGACCATTTTTTGGAATCCTCTCTCGTGTATCTGAAAATTCCAATTAAATCTCCTCTGTGTCTCTGTTTTCACGAGCGTGGTCAGTCTTATATTGTGTATCCCTTCTTTCTCTGTGTGTGTGTGTGTGTGTGTGTGTGTGTGTGTGTGTGTGTGTGTGTGTGTGTGTGTGTGTGTGTATGTGTGTGTGTGTGTGTGTGTGTGTGTCGTGTCGCTTATAGCACTGTGCCAAGAAGTGCGAACAACCAGCCCAATTTGTCAATGCAAAACCGACACACCGCTATGACGTATTGTCCAAATTCAAACCCACTCAGGTCCATACACCAACAAAGTTTGCAACCAAACAGCATTGCATTTCACAGGCACCAGTTTGTGTTTGTATTTACATAGTTGTCGCATGGTTTGTTTATCTGTTGTACTAGCGCATTGTGTGTGTGTGTGTTTGTGAATGTTTGCGACCAATAATTAATTGTGGTATGCTTTGTGTTTAAAAACTGATTTATAATTGTTCCGGTCGTAGTTTTCCGTCTGGTCAGTGTTTTTTTCGGTGTGTGTTTTTTCTTCCAGTCGAATTACCATTTAGTGGAAACTTAGCAAGTCTAAATGCAATGTCGATTCAAATTTGATTTTGTTTCGGTGACTTAACCCACTTTTTCATGTTCATACTTTCGGTATATCTGTCTCATAGTATGTTGTTTGTATGCGATTTGCATACAAATCGGGTGTCATACCATGCACTCCGTTATGCCATATATTTTTCATCATATGTGCTTGTAGATGTATGTGTGTGCATTTTTACAATGATTCCAATTCGTTGTATATGATTGATTGTTTGTGTCCATTAGTGTGTGATTCTGGAAGATTTTTTGCGTGTGTATTTGTGTGTGTGTGTGTGTGTGTGTGTGCGTTTGTGTGTTGTCTTGCGTTGTATTCTCCGAGAAAAACATCATCTGATTGTTGTTCGTCTCTTGTTTTCATGCGCAAAACAGTTTTTTCTCAATTGAGAATTGGATATACACCGCTGAATGTCATTATTATGTGTGTGTGTGTGTGTGCTTACCTAGTTGTGCTTACCTAGTTGTGGTACAGGAAATGAGCTTACGCTCGGACTGTCCTGTCTCTTTCCCACTGAATATCCAATTTATGTTTGAACTCTCCTATAGTTTTGGCCTTTACGATTGTCTTGTGTAATTTATTCCAAGCGTCAATTCGCCTGAATGGAAAACTGTATTTCTTTATGTCTTTTTTGCACCGAGGTTTTCTCAGCTTCTTGCCGTGTCCCCTTCCTTTATCCTGCTTTATCAGTCCAATTTCCTGCTGAGCTGTGGCTTCTGTCATGTTCCTGAAAATATGAATGAGATCACCCCGTGTCCTCCTGTCTTCCAACGTCGGTAATTTCAACGCATTTAGCCTGTCCTCATAACTGAAGCTTTTCAGCTCTGGTACAAGCCTGGTGGCCAGTCTTTGCATCTTTTCAACTTTTTTTACCAGACGCTTTTCGTGTGGACACCAAACCACTGCGGCATACTCAAGTTTGGGCCTAATAACTGACACTATCAGCTTCCGCATTATTTCAGCATCTATAAAGTTGAAGACGTGTTTTATTCTGGTCAGCAAGGAGTACGTTTTGGCGCAGATATCATCAATGTGGGCCTCAGGGGACAAATCTCTTTGCACCATGACACCGAGGTCTTTTTGTTTGTCCACTTCATGAAGTACCGTACCTCCGAGGGTATACGTCACCGACGGCCTGTTTTTACCCGTGCCAAACTTGATTAGGTGACATTTCGTCTCGTTGAAGGTCATCTGCCACGTATCTGCCCACTTTTGGATTTTGTTCAGGTCTTCCTGCAGTGCTTGACAGTCGGTCGGGTTTGATATGGCCCGCATTATCTTCGCATCGTCTGCAAACAGGTGTATTGTGCTGTCAATATCCGCCACTATGTCGTTCATATATACACTGAACATTATTGGGCCCAATACTGAGCCCTGTGGGACTCCACTTATGACCTGCCTCCAGGTTGAATCTTTTCCTCTCACAACAGTGCACATTTTTCTTCCCGTCAGGAAGTCGGTCATCCATCTCAGCAACACTCCGCTCACGCCTCCATTTTGCTCTAATTTCCATAACAGCCTGCTGTGTGGCACCTTGTCAAATGCTTTGCTGAGGTCCAGATATATACTGTCGACCCACTGGTCTCTCTCTTGGACAACGTCAATGATCTTGCTATAAAACATCAGCAGACTCAATACACACGATCTTGCTGGTCTAAATCCAAATTGACAATTTGACAAAGCGTTTTCTGTCTCCAAGTAGCACATCCACTGGTCCTTGATTATTCTCTCGCACATCTTACAAAGCACACTTGTCAGTGATATTGGACGATAGTTTGACGGGTCGTACTTTGATCCATTTTTGTGTATCGGCACAATCTTAGAGCACTTCCACTGGTGTGGGACTGCTCCATGTTTCAGACTATTGGAAATTATGTCGCATATCGGTTCAATCAGCTCCATTCTGCATTCCCTCATGATGTTTCCCGAAACACCATCTGGTCCGGTAGATTTTCCATTTTTCAATGCTGCCAGTCTGTCTAGGAGTTCTTTTTTCGTCACATCAACTTCATGCATTGGTTCTAGTTGTTTGGTTTCTTTTTTATTCCAGAATGGTCTCTCATCTGTGAAATTCATTTGAAAATTTTTGTTCAGTACTTCAGCAATTTCATCTGGCTCAGTGTATGACACACCATCACTGTGTATCTCCTTAATACCGGCATAATTTCTCATTTTTCTATTCACATAATCATAGAACAATTTTGGCTCATCTTTACACTTATCAATTATGTTCCTCTCGTATTTCCTCATCTCATCTCTCCTTATACCCAAATATCTGTTCCTGGCTTTCTTGAACGCAATCCAATGTTTCATACAGTTCCTATGTCGTAGTCTGTTCCATGCGTCTTCTTTTTCTTTCTTTGCTGCTTCACATCTTCTATTGAACCAGACCTTTTTTGCCGTACAGTTTTTTCTAGTTTTTGGCACATGTTTCACTATACCTCCGTTGTAGATTCTCAGGAAAATATCGTATTTCTGCTGAATATCTGTCGCTATATGTGTGTTTGTATATGTGTGTTTGTGTGTGTTTATCCAAGGGTTAGGCTAATTTTCATAATTTCTGCTTTTCGTCATATTTTGGCGAATTTCCGCTAGGCGCTGGCTTTGTCTTGTCAATTTTTTCTTGTCCATTTTTTCTTGTCCATTTTTGTCTTGTCATTTCACAGTTTTGAAACAGTATTTTTGTTTTGGCTTTTGTGTTTGCGGTGCTTGCTCAGATGAATTCACTCAGCCCAATATGTGTATGTGTGTGTGTATGTGTATGTGTGTGTGTGTGTGTGTGTGTATGTGTGTGTTTACGGTTATCGCATTTCCATCGCCGACGCACTCAGAAACACAATCGCACATTTTCCGCTGACCAATTTGCCAGCGGGTCAGTGACCATTGGAGGAAGTGCGCACATTCTTGGCTTATTGCGGTCTGGCAGCAGAGCATACACGCGCATACAGCACGTGCACACACACACACACACATACACACACGTTCATACACTCTGAAACGCATAGGTTAGATGCCAATATATACTGTGACCTTCGCTAAAGAGGTGTGTCGTAACACAGCAGGTGTGCATCGCAGACACACTAAAGTTTGAGGTCCTGTCTTCTCAGACATAGCGGACAAAAAAGCCGTCCGCTCATAAACTGAAATCTATTCCAACATTCAGCCGCTATATCGAGTATATCGAGCGAAATCACACACACAACAAACAATATTTGAAATATATCACATACATCAGTCTTTGATCAGTTACAAAACAGATGACGACATGTATTACCTGGAGAGCAGAACAGAAAATTGCCCTGATTGGTACATTGGCGCGCTTACATTCACATACACACACACAAACACATACACGCACATATACAGAACATGAATTGTGCCTATAAGCTTGGCATACATATCAAATAACGTTTATGAAACTGTATACTTACAGCCAGAGCCGTAGTAACCGCCCCCCCGGCCGGGGGGCCCCGAATGTTGAGGGGCCCCGTTGCTTCACGTATGATATTAAAATTTATCATATTTATTATGTATAACATTTACCTTTTTGCTCAGATGGCTTCACCTGAGCTTGTATTATGTGATTATGTATAATAAATATATTCATTATTTGGTGATTTATTTATAATGGGGTCCCAAGTGTTGCCTACGGGGGGCCCCAAGTGTTGCCTTCGGGGGGGGGGGGGGGGGGGGGGTCATAAGTCCTCGCAACGGCTCTGCGTACAGCTTACAGTCACGCTTAGAATTTATGTTTGAGTGAGATTTTATCGACTCGCGAATCTCACATTTCATGCTTGATTCAAGTTTCATGCTTAATAAAAAAAACATGACTCATGGCATGTTTAATCCACGCAATGAAATCGATTGTTGTACAGTATATCCCCGGTTTTAAGCGACCCGGTTATAAGAGAGTATTTCTTCGAGCCAGTTTTCTATACATTAAGTGTAATTTTCCCCTGGTTTAAGAGACTTTACCTCCAGTCCCCACAACATCTCTTATATCCGGGCTACGCTGTATCACGATTTGTGAATGCCGGCGCCCAATCCACCAGCATTGAGAATGTCGTTTGTGATTATGTAGTCGCCGCACAATTCGCCATCCACGATCGGCGATCAATTATCAGGAGCGGAAGCCGGCTATGCTTCTGGGAGATCGACGACCGCAGTAGCAAGCGTCTGGAGTGTTGTGCTCAAGCCAGTGTAGATAGTTAGATACGCGCGTGTAGACTCCAGGCAGTCCGGGACGTCCGCAGCCCTGGCCCCAGCTCACTATGCCTGTCCACGACGGCCACGAATACGTATTCACCAGATATCAAATGCAAGCATCATTCGGGACAGTCGCCCCCCGCACCCCCCGGCTCGGGGGGGGCGAGTGTTGAGGGGCGCCGTTGCTTCACATTTTAATCAAATGTATCAGAGAGTAGCGTATAAAAGTACCTTAACTCCCCAGTAGGTCGAGGGACTGCTCGTAACTGCATTTTCCCAAAGTCGAACCTCTATTATATCGGTGCTTTGTTTATAATGGGTGCCCCAATTATTGTCTTCGGGGGTCCCATAGGACCTTGATTCAGCTCTGCTAAGGGATGCGATAATTCTTGTGAAAAATTCAAAGAAATCATTGTTTATACCTATACTTAATATTTTTCCTGAAAAATGTACTTTTTCAGGCACTTCCGGCTGTATGGATGAATATTGAATATAATTTTCGTTATAACAACGTGTATTTATATTCTTCTTTGGGGGGCTAAGGAAAAAGCAGTGGGGGCTTAGGAAAAAGTTGTGGGGGCTTGGCGAAACATGAATAACTACACTCGAACGCTGACTATATAATATAATAACAAGGGACTGGGGCACACTGATTCAGTCCTCGAACTTGAACCATAATTACAGGACTTCATTTACAGTGGTAAGAAATTGTATTGTCCATAATAATTATTTGAAGGGGCTTAGGCGGCCTGGCATATTTTTGGGAGCTCCAGCCCCTTCTTGGCGCCGCCCCTGATGCGAACACTGCAAAAAGGTTGGGCACCATTACATTGCTATATAGCACACATTCAGACACACACACACACATTAGCAATCAGCAAAGTGATAATACGGAGACAGACCAGTGTTTGAGAACATCTTGAACTCTGATGAATTCATGGCGAGTTTTATAGACATCTCTGAGAGATTAAATGATTATTTTTGCGGGAAAAAATCCTACTAATATGAACACTTGAAAGTTAAAGTTCATGAATGTATATGGAGGTTTAGTACACACACACCTATGTGTGTCTGTGTGCTTGATTGCGTGTGTGTGTGTGTGTGTGTGTGTTTGATTGTGTGAGCGTTGAATTTTCCACTCTCACCGATTTGGTCAATTTTTCCGTCGTTGGAATTCCACAGCATTGGACCGCCACTGTCACCCTGACATTCGCACAACAGCATTCGATGTCATTACACAAACGAGGCAGTTTGAATCGGTGTAATTAAAAAACCACTCTCTCATTAACTTTACGCAGTGGCGGCACCAAGGGAGGCTAAAGATCAGAGCCGTTGCGAGGAATTATGGCCCCCCCCCCCCCGAAGGCAACACTTGGGGCCCCCATTATAAATAAATCACCAAATAATGAATGTATTTATTATACATAATCACATAATACAAGCTCAGGTGAAAACATCTGAGCAAAAAGGTAAAGGCTATACATAATAAATATGATAAATTTTAATATCATACGTGAAGCAAAGGGGCATCCCGGCCGGGGGGTACGGGGGGTGGTTGCTGCGGCTCTGCAACCCCGAAAATGTACCAAGCCTCTCCTGAGCCCTCCCAAAAATCCTGTCCATGAAGCCCTGAATCCTGTTCACCAAGCCCTCGCATCTATATTCTTAGCTCCCACACCTCAGTCCCCCATCGGAAAAATCCTGGCGCCGCCACTGACTTCACGCACAAGTGGGGAAAATATACTCAGCATTTAGATAACTTGATAATCGATCGTTTGAGAACAGGCGCACTGTAGTGCAGTATCATGGCAACGAATTAAGTTGATTGATCAATAAAGAGGGTCGCATACGAGCAAGAAACAGGCCTATCGAATAGACCGTTGAGAACCTCAACACACACGTGTGTATATTCAGTAAGTGCCTCTCTGATTGCGTTTTCCTGTTAGCAGTCGACAAGCACGTTCGCAACCATGAGTTCGTCATATAAGAGTCTATGTTTTCCTGTTGTCTATCCCAAGGTAGAGGTGCCAAGACAGACGCGCGACTATTGTCGAATAAACACCTCCAAGAACTTCATGCGCAATCAACTGAACAGGAACGTGAACGCAGTGAAACTTCTGCTTGGTGGCCAAACCAAACTGCCCAAAACCACCGTGACAAACTTGACCTCAGAACAATTACGATACACCTATGCTCAAGGACGACGTAGGAACACTTCAGGCAGGATTCACTCTGGCAAATATACAAGAAATTCTACCATCTACCATCCGCTTCAACAAGGTCTTCCCTACACTAGTGCACCGAGAATCAGATATCATCCCGAACTGGACGTCATGGTTCATTCTCAATCACAGACTGAAGACGTTGATCTGGCCGCGGTTGACATACGCTGCCGAGAAGTCGACGCAGCCATGCAAACCGATATACCAACACCGCCTAGCCCTCAGTATATACCGGCCTGTGCGCAAACTGCCGAATTCGGCACCCAAGTATCGGTCGAAGATATGGCCGCCGAAGATGATGCTGAATTAACGAAACTTGTGACAAATCTTGCGCGAGGAATTGTCGATCAAAGTCTGCTGGAGATTTTGCGCGAGGATGGTGTTATCGTAGGTGTTTCACCTAGATCGATAGTATAAGTTTTCTATAATTATTTCAGATGTCATCTTTGAGATCCGCTGATGTCTTGATCGCTCAATACAATCTCAATGGACGCTCTTCATGTCATATTCTGGAGGAAATATTTAAACGATCTACGATGATCATATCGATCATATTTATATCGAGTCGCTTTCATCTGTTTTTCATTTTTACAGCCACTCATGCAATTGAATATTCCATATCGTTGGACTCCGTGGTGTAGTGGTGGCACATCTGCCTCACAAGCGCAATGTCTGTCGTTCGGAGCCCGGCGGAGCAGAATTTGTTTGGGTGAATTCTATAATCCAACAGTCCCTGTCCACCCAGCAGTAAATGATGTTACCAGATATCAGTCATGTGTTGTGCCATGCATTATGGGGAGGTGACCCTCAAATACGTATTCCGTCCTTGTGGCGTCATAGCGTGGAGATGGTCGGTTCTGCGGTGGCAGCGAGCGGCACGGGACACACCTGTGTGTGTGTGTTCATAAGCTTCGGCTTCTTCCTGCGTAGAAGCTGTCACCTGAGGCCTATAATCTTTATATAATTTGTCTTCAATTTGATAGTGAAAGTCAGCTTAGAAGTTGGCCACGATTTAAGAAAATAGTAGAATAATATATTAATAAAAATATGTTAGCGAATATTCAAGAGGTATATACAGAACTTGTAAAATACCTATTGCCAATGTAATATATTACAGCACAATCCATGTGGAAAATCACAAATGCAACATCGTGGTTCCCAAATAGACAGGGAAAAATGACAACCGCGGCAGCCAGCGGGCATTGAACGAGTGGACCTAACAGTGTCACCTGGCAGGCATCAATGAGTCCGTGAGTGAAGCCGGCGCAGAGCATGTTGGACGTGATCTCCTGCGGCTGGTATTTGAGCGTGCGACACTGCGAGTTGCTGAACACGGGCAGTGAGACCTTGTGCAGCAGATTGGCGGCAGGACCGCCCTCCTTGGTCCGACCCCAGCCAACCACGGACACTTGTTCGCCGGTGTAGTTGAAGCCTGGTACAACAACAAGCAACAGAGTACGCCAAACACACACACACACATACATATACAGAAAGACATACAGACAGAGAGGGAAACAAAGATGTAGTGGAAAGGCAAACGGAAAGAAGACAAAAATACATGAAAATATATCCCAAATTATGTCCGATTTTAGTCAATCTGAAATTAACCAATATTTGTGCATTCAATGTTGATGAGAGCATTAGTTAAAATTAGCCACATAACTAAGAGTGATATGAAAAAAATGCATGCTTATGTGGGTCCCTGTCACAACGATTTTGTAAATTATGTTGGTGACTAAATACATGATGATGATGATGATGATGATATGTTTACTCGCACCAATAGATCCTGGAAAAATATTAGATTCCATCGGTCTTAGATCTTGAAAAAGTCTAAGATCCCATCGGTCTTAGATCTTGGAGCAATCTTAGATCCCATCGATAGATCTTGGAAATTTTTTTAGATCCCGCCGATCTTGGATGTTGGAAAGCTCACCTGGTCGAGGGAGACACACAGGCCTCATGATACGAGTGAAATTCACTGGGCGACTGAGACGAATCAGCGCTATGTCGTTGTTGAACGTCTTCGGATCGAACTCGGGATGTTTCAGCCACCAGAGCACGCGTATTTTTTTGGTGATCGCTTCGAACGGCAGCGTTCTGTCATGATCTCCGAGTTCCACGGTGACACGATGATGGTTCAGTCTATAGCGACATAGAAGCGGCTCAGTTAGAAATGAGAATATCTGATACAAATATCAAGAAAAACAGGTGTATTTAAAAGACACAGAGAAGACTTAATCATCACACATATTTTCACTTCGTGTATATTACTTTGCTCTTTCATATGCAGTGTACTCCGGATATAAGAGAGTTAAGAGAGTTGGGAGAGGAGAAAAAGTATCTTATATATGCGGGTCTCTTATATGCGGATCTCATATATCCGTGCCTCTGATATCCGGGGCACGCTGTATTATCTATGCCTCAAGCATTACTCTGCATTTGAATGACACTGCGCTCATAGAATGATACCGTGGTCTGCTTCCGAAGCGATTCCATGCTCCAGGCAAGCTGATCAAAATATAGGGCAACACTTCTTCAAGTGTATGTAGATAACACCTTTGAGGTGAATGATCCTTTGTGCATGTAGATACTACCTACACAGTCCGTGGTGTAGTGGTTAGCACACCCGCCTCACAAGCGGGAGTTCTGTGGTTCTAAACACGGTGGAGCAGAATTATTGGGCGAATTCTATAATCCAACAGCCCCTGTCCACCCAGCAGTAAATGGTACCAGATATCAGTCATGAGTTGTGCCATGCATTCTGGGGAGGTGGCTCTCTTTTATACGTCTTCCGTCCTTGTGGCGTCATAGCGTGGAGAGGGTCGGTCCTGCGGTGACAGCGAGCTGCACGGGACACACCTGTGTGTGTTCATAAGCTTCGGTTTTTTCCCGTGTAGCAGCTGTCACTTAGGTCTTTAACCTTTAACAGTAGGCCGTCTCTTACCCGTTGATACAGTGGGCCGCTGTCAGGACGTACAAGTTGTTGATCAAACTACCTCCGCAGTAGAACTGGTTACGATAGCTGAGAGTGACCACCCAGGGAAACTCGTTGATTCTTGTGGACTGTCCGCCGACCACGCGCATGTCGCGATTGGGCAGCCCGCACGCTGCATCACAATGACACGCCACGAAATGGGAACAGCAACATCAAGAACAATAATAATAATAAATAATAATAATAATAATATAATTATTAATATTATTAGTAATGTAAGCATAAATTAATTATATAAGTTAATAATAATAGGTAACAATTACAAATTAAAATTAGTTAAAATAAAAAACTAAATAAGATGAAAATAACAAAGAATTTGAAATAGAACAAAATTAAGTAATGAAGATAAAAAATGGCGAAAACAACAAAAAACAACGAGAAGCCGGTTTGTAAAACACTATTTGGTCTGTTTTTGTAATGTTTTGAAGTAAAAAAACTGTTTCGTATACCTGCGATATAATTGCTGTTTTATTTTCAACAATTATTCGATCAAAATTTACATAAACAGTTAATTAATCACTTGAATAAAATTGAAGCTCTGTCATAATTAAAATTCGAGAAGAAATTGAAACATTTTCGCAAACACCCAGTTTTTTCCGACGCTCTGTGAAAGAGTGTGTATTTGGATGAGTGTGTGCGTGTGTGTGTGTGTATGTATGTGTGCCTGTGTGTGTGTGTGTGTGTGTGTGTGTGTGTGACATACACGTCAACCTGAACCGAATGATAAAAATTTAACATTTATGTGATTAAAAAGAGTGATTATATGATATAAAAAGCGTATCAGCTTCATACCACAGTTGCACGTGATTGGAGCTTCGTAGCGCTTCTCGCCAAACAATTTATTCCATCCCATCACAGCCTGAAATCGAAACAAACATATAGTACTCAAGAATAATAATAATTAATATTATTACTCAAGAATATTAATAATTAATATTATTGTTATTTATCCTATAACCTTTATCCTTTATGGATAAAGGATAAGAGTTAGATAAAACCTTTTAGGATAAAGGCTAACCTATATAATGTCACAATTTCGGCAAATTAATTATATTCTAATGATATTATATTCTAATGATATTTCGGCAAATTAATTATATTCTAATGATATATTTCACGGTGGAATAGAGTAATGAAATTAATAATCTACTTTTAATTCTTCACATGTTAAGCTATTGTATTGGTGTTATCCGATATTATTTTGTTTGGCTGTCATTACGATATTACAATTTCAGAGTTATTTATGTCCGAATGTATGTTGCGCAATTGGTAATTACACTCGCGTCATTCACACAACACGTCAAATCGACAAACTCACACACACACACACACGGACACACACACACATGAATTGGTAAATACTTCAACTGCCTTCAACGTTCGTTATTTCACAACAGCAATGTGAAATAATTGCGTATGAGCATGTTCTTATGCTCCCTCCGTCCGAAGGCAATTAGGCTATGAACTGCCATTATCAATAAAGCACAATTATAATTGAGGTTCGACTTTGGTTCCCCAGCGGTGCGATGATTCGTGTGAAAATCAACGAAAATATATGTTCTTACCTTTGCTTTATATTGTTTTTTCTCGAAAAAGAAACGGATGGAAATGTAAAGGAATATTGTGCTGTATGAATGAATATTGAAAATTGAAAAATAGTGTAAGTACGTCGCCTGCATTTCATCAGGGCTATCAAGAATTCAGCCCGGCTGCGAGAACTGACCACTGATTGAGAATAACGTGCCAACAAACTGAAAAAGTTTAGTGAAAGCAGGTTAAGGTTAGCACTGTCTTAGTCCATCTACTTCTCGCTTATACAAACACCACACACACATCCAAAGCGCGGCCAATCTACCTGAGTACATTGCAGACGACACAGCTGCAGGACGATTGCAATGTTGATCAGCAACATCATGCAACCGGGATGGCGGCGACAAGTGAAGAACATTGTTGATACGGCAAGCTTTCACACACACACACAAATACACACACACACACACACACACACACACAAACACACAGACAGACACAAGCACACGTGTTCGACGATAGAGACGATATATATGACTGAACAAGTGGGCTTGCTAGAGGCTGACAGATTGTGCTGACACACACACACACACAGACACACAGACATACATACACACACATATATGTATATATCTACACACAGAGAGAGACATACATACATACATACACATACACACACAAACAAACATACAAACAAGCGCGGTCACATTCACTCACGGTCAATTAGTGTGTGTAGAACAGGCAGACAGACAGACAGACAAACAGACAGACACACAGGTAGTGTTGTGGCAGTGGGACACTGGCTGGTGTGTTTGTGACGTCACAGACAAATTCCCAACCTCCGCACACACACACACACGAATATTCCCATTCACTCACATACATACATACATACACACATACACATACATACACACGCACAAGTTTCCATAAATTGTCGACTTGGAAATCCAAACACATGCGCACGCACACACGCACACAAGAAATATTCACATTATGCACACGCACACACACACACACACACACACACACACACACGTATATACCCACACACACATACACACAAATCCGCACATTTACACAAAGTGTGTGATTTTTATATAAAAAAGAAGATATTTTCCGGTATAGAGCATAGAATCATAATGATATAGCATGGTATATAGTTGTTTTCCAAGTACAAAATGATATTCTTAACAATGATAATTTGAAATGATGTTTTAAATGATGTTTTTGCACTGTTGTTTTTAGATAGATTATACTATATATTAGATAGGTAAGTTAATTCGAACCCCGTTTCTGCTCTAAAAATTGACTTCCAAAAATTAATTTTGTAAAAATACAATGAGGACGATTCTGATCATGTTTTATCGTATTGAATATTTCATTATTTATTATGATTTTTGCCATTTTTCTCATAATTATCTTACAATTATAGCTACACACACACACACACACTTAATTTTTTTATTTTTTCATTATTCATTTAGACTATGACTGATGAAAATATTTTGGAGACATTGATCCGCGGTTGTTGACAGAAAATGTATGCCACTTAATTTCCTCACCAAACTTACCGTGCAGTGAAACGAATAATTCACACTTTGACTGTATTCCTCATTATACACACAGTTTTTATCTGGAGATTCAGTTTATACATTTTACATTACATAAAGCATACAATAATTCATGGAATAAACTTGGCATTTCTACGAAATTTGGTGCAATTCTCCTAATTGTATAGTTTACACCTGCGTTCAATACGTCTCTATTGGTTTTATATTACCGACTCTTGTTCGTCAGTTTTGGTGTTGTTTTGATGAGTGTTGACTTGTAATGTTGTATGATGTGGGTTTTGGTTTGGCGTAGCAAGAATATATTATGTCGTTTTAATAATGGTTAAGCTATTTGTTCTTGGCGATAATTCTATAAAATGAGTGCCAAAGAAGAACATGTATCAACCGAAAGGGCAATAAAAAGTGAGTATTTTCCCAGGCTGATTCCGAGTTGCTGAAATGTATTTTACATCGTTTACGCTGTATCTCATTAAAATATTATTTATGGGTCGTAGCTGGTATATGGGTCTGCAGTAACTAACCAATGTTTTCCCGCGTAACATCGTTTTCGTACGTTTATTCATTTGACTACCTGGTGCAGAGGTTTCATCAAGATATTAATTGCTTTATTCTTGCTGATTCTGGATCTTGCGACATTTTTGGTCTTATTTTTTCTGCGTTTGATTTTGGTTACCAATCAACATTTAAGTGAATTTCGACTGCACTGGATTTATAGGGCGTCGACGGCAGAATTCAGTATTTTATCCCAGTTTCTGTATGTGTTTTTGCTCTGAAATTAAATATAAATAATATTTCCAACAATTCGGTGTTTACCGAAGAAAACAAGAATGTTTAATATTTTTATTTGGGTGTATACGTTTTATGTAATGTTTGGCGTATTTTATGTAGCGCGCTGGTGTGTATATGAATTTATGGATGTGGGTATTTGTAGTTTGTGTGAATTCTTTTGTGAATGATTTGACTTGTGTGATTGTGTGGCGTCCCTTGTATTTTTTTCTGCTTGAGTTTTTGCGTTTTGCTTGGGTTGTGCATGTGATCACATACTAAATAAGCTCGTTTTTCTCAAACTATCTCAATCTTTTGGTTAGCTTCCAGTACACATGGGGCCAGCGCAGGGTGGTAATATTGCACTTGCACTCTTGCCACATGCTACTGTATTTGCCTGTAATTAATAATAATAATAATCATCATAACGCGAATTATCTATTTTAAAATCCTTGAACTTTCTTGTTGATTTCAACTTTTTATTGATCTAAACTCTATGACAGTCAGTATGCTCTTATCCTACTCTGATATGTTATATTAATGTAATAACTAATATATTACTATATGTAATAACCAACTATAATATGTGTCTCTGTGTGATTTCCGGAATGTTTTAGTTGTGTTTTTCAAGTGTTTTTTTCATTCAGTTCTTCTATGATCTGTGTTCTAGGCTGTTTTCTGTGATATATCTGTGTCTTAGTTTTCTCGAGTGTCCTCTTTTGTCATATCGTCTATTTTATATCTTTATTTATTTTAATTTAGTATAATTTATCATATGTATAATGATATATTTAAATTAGAATTATTTATATATTATGATCAATAAATCACCCTTTAATCATTCTCCTCTCTTCAAGCCTCGGTAAACCAATTGTCCTCAATCTCTCGTCGTCGTAATTCAGTGGGGAATCTCTGTAATTTTTCAATTTTTCATATGCTGTATTATTATCCCATGTAGAGCCCAAACGACACGTATTTGTATGTTTGTATGTAATTTGCTTGTGTGTGTGTATGCACGAGTATATATGTTCTGGTTGCTAGTTTGTTCTGGTTGTCTATTCCACTCGTTGACGCACTGATCAGCGTTCAACTGTGTTTTTAGCAGTCCATCCTGTATGCTGCTTGTTATTATTGAACCTCTTGGGCATTGTACCCTTGATGTGCACGTGTGTACTCACTAGTTGTACTCACTAGTTGTTGCGTACAGGAGATGAGCAAGACTGTCAGACTGTGCTGTCTCCAAACCCACTGTTTTGTCTAATCTACGCTTAAATTGTCCAATACTACTTGATTCCACTACATCCTATTCTAGACTATTCCAAATGTCGATACACTTATTTGAGAAACTACACTTCTTTACATCCCTTGAACCACTCTGATGCATTTATTGTGTCCCCTTCGATCTCTCTCACTAACCAAACCAACACCAAATTATTCTATCCAGCTTGTCTTTGCCAATGCTATGTTTTAAAACGTTTATTAAATCACCCCTTAATCTTCTCACCGCTAATGTAGTTGTGTGTGTGTGTGTGTGTGTGTGTGTGTGTCAGGTGTGACGTTTCCTCCTAGTCGCCGTCTCAGCTGTGCCGATGTGTTTGACCCGCGAACCGGCCGACCTCGCTGCGACCTGTTGCGCAACCATTTCGTGGCCGAGGGACGGCTGGATGAGACAGCTGCCCTGCGTATTATCAACGATGGAGCGGCTCTGCTGCGCGCCGAAAATACCATGCTGGAAATTGAGGCGCCCATCACAGGTGCGTGCCACCCCCCCATCCCCACCAACTGAGAGGGAGGGGCAGAGGGCAGATGGGGGTGTTGGCTCATTGGTTCTGACGAACAACCAGTGTATCAACGTTATATATGTCTCATTTTCGGCTCATTGTTCTGTTTCATTGGGTGTGCCTTACAGATATATGCTCTGTTGTGTGTGTGTGTGTGTGTGTGTGTGTGTGTGTGTGTGTGTGTGTGTGTGTGTATGTGTATGACTTCTTGTGTCGTGCGCATTCAAAACATGTAGTGTGTGAATTGTGCTACATAATTGCTTTGTGAAATGAAATGAAATGTGTGTGCGCGCATGTGTGTGTGTGTGTGCTCTTTTATGCTCATATGCTCTTTTATGTGTGTGTGTGTGTGTGTGTGTGTGATGCAGTGTGTGGCGACGTTCATGGCCAATTTTACGATCTGGTCAAATTGTTTGAGGTTGGCGGGCCGCCGTCGTCCACCAACTATCTCTTTCTCGGCGACTACGTGGACAGAGGCTACTTCAGCATTGAGGCACGTTGCATTGTGCAACCAGCGTAGATCGCGGCCATTAAGCCCGTATTGCAATCCGTGCAATCAGAGCAGGGGTCGGCAAACGTTTTTTTGCTGAGGGCCGTATTTAACATTATTTCAATAATTGCGAGCCGGAACGAATGCTCTGGGAAATAGGACAAAGAAAACTAAACTTGGCATTTGATGTTAGTTACGGGTGAGTTTCGTACAACAGAAAACACCAATAATAACTAAGATGTTTATTTACTGGAAAGTAATCAAAGACACTTATGGTGCATATATTCTATGAGCAAACTCAGTAGTTTGTCGAACTGTGAATTAGATGTTGCCACTCTATTTTTCTACCAGCTGATCACAATTAATTGACAAGAGACCGGAAATTTTACGGACAGAAAAACAACCAGGTAGCGTATGCTTATATTTATTTAGCAACGGACGCAAACACAGGGCTAATTACCAGTAACTAATCACAAACACACCAACTCACCAACAAACATAACAACAAACAACAAGCAGTCATAGCTATTGTCAAAACAGAAGAATTCGCCAAAGTGACGTTTAATTAGAGGTGTTGTTCTGTATTTCAATTGCCCCCCCCCAAGGTGCCGTTCTCATAGAAGTTTTACGCTAAATGTGTTTGTTTGTTTGTTTGTTTGTTCAGTTTATTGGCACATTTTTCACATCACAATCATTTCATGCGAATATAAAGGTATAAAATTGGCAGAAATGTCCATCGAGCAAGCTCATAGACGGACATGATTGAAGTAGAATATGGTACAAACAGACAATGGTTGGCAACGACTACGCGGCTACATCAGATAATACAACATA
>OU696588.1:1937500-1962500 GCA_916048095.2 Sacculina carcini | reverse complement strand
GTTGAGTATTTGCTCCGATGACGAGTTGGTCACCGAACAACACGAGCTCGGCGATACCGTTGAAGACGGTCAGTTTGTATGTCTGTGTGTGCGTGTGTATGTATGTGTGTGTATTCGTGTGTGTGTGTTTCGATATCAAATACTTTGCTCAATATATATCAATTTTCCGTCTGTCAACATTTTGGGCTCGGCAAGCCAAAATATTGACAGAGCCATATTGGACAAAAACAAATATGTCTCTAGCCTATAATAAAGAAAGCCTTATAACAAAGAAAGGGTTTCCCTCTCTCATGTTTTTCCATTTTCAAATATTTCTATTTAGAAGCAATTCCTGGCAGCGCTCAAGAGCCACGGGCTGCCGAATCCCGGTGTATTATATTACGATGAATACGCTATCGTTTGTGTTCGTAATGATTCATTGCCAACTTACGTGTGACATTTGTTTATCAGCTAAATATTTATACATATAATACATATTGTCCATTAATTATGTTTATATCGTCCCGAGAATTGTGTTGCCATTATGTTTCTGTCGTTTTGTCCGATATCGGCTTTTTATTGCGGCTTATTTTTATTTGGATTATGTTTTCGCTTGTGGCTCGTATAGCTACTATGCTATTTTTTGTTGTTCAAATCTAATTTCTTTTTTGTTGCTTATATTTATTGTTGGATGTTTCTTATTGAATCATATGTATTGTTCTTGATTGTTATTTATTAATATTTATTCTTATTTATTGATGGCTGTTATTTACTGAATCACATATTTATTGTTGATTGTTATTATTTATTGAGGAACGAGGGCGGAGTGACATTATGGATTGTTATCGGATGATGGTATATTATTTATTGTTATTTATTTATTATTTTCTTTCCAACTCTCTTTCTAGACTTTTTTCTCTTCGAACTCTCTTTCTCTTTGAATCTTTTGGACGCTTCCGGTACATGGGGCCACCTTAGGGTGGTAATAGTGCACTTGCACTCTTCCCATGCTACTGGATTTGCCTGTAATTAATAATAAAAATAATAATAAATTATAATCGTAGCTCGGTGTGCTCTACCAAAATGTCATTTCGTTGTTGTGGTTGTTACATTGTTTTGACACACGCCGATTTTGCCCGGTTCGTCGTCTATACACAGAGAGACAGGCTGCCGCCAGAAAGGAGGTGATTCGCAACAAAATTCGCGCCATCGGCAAAATGGCGCGCGTCTTCTCCGTGCTGCGGTGAGTCTTGTCTAATATCTAACCTTGTCTATTATCTAGTCTTGTCTAATATCTAGCTTTGTCTATTATCTAACCTTGTCTAATATCTTTACCTTGTCTAATATCTAGCCTTGTCTAATATCTAGTCTTATCTAAAGTCTAGTCTTATCCAATATCTAGTCTTATCCAATATCTAGTCTTGTCTAATCTTATGTCTATGCCTAATCTAATAATGTCTATGTCTTTTACAATTGGATTTGTCCCAACTGAAATCAGAGTTGTCCCAACTATCTGATAGATCCACAATGTATGCTATTGATTTAATATAATTAATATCAAACTTTATTATTATCAGTACAGTTTTTGTATTTCACATCAAAAATATGTTACACAGTGTTAAATTCAGTTTGGACAATTTTGATTTCAGACGAGACAAATCCAATTGTAAAAGGTCTTGTCTTGTCTTGTCTAATATCTAGTCTTGAATACTGAATGTTGTCAGATCGACAGTTTCAAATGTAGTTTCAGCTTTCGTTCAGTCTGCGTGCCGTTACAATCCATGCCTTGTCTGTAAACAGCCCGTTCAGCTTTTGCTTTTTGTGCTGGTAATTCCTCTTTCTCCCATGTTGGATCTGCCTTCGTTTATCAATCCCTGTGTTGAAATCTTCATGTGTATGTGAGTGTGTGTGTTAGGTTAGTGTATTGTTTGGGGTCGATACTGTGAACAAAAAACTGTATTATTATAAAGACCTCAAGGTGATATTTCAAATGGATTAAAATCGCCAAATTCATTGGATGATCAACCTAACGCTGCCATCCACTTGCGTACTTGCCTGTGTATATGTATATGTGAACGATGCTTATGCTGTTGCGTTCGTGCTGATTATGCTGGTGTGTGTGTGTGTGTGTGTACTGTTGTGTGTATGTATGTGTACTGGTGTGTGTGTGCTGGTATGTGTATATATGTATTCATGTGTGTGTGTGTGTGTTCTGTTGGGTATGTGTGTGTTTTGTTGGGTATGTGTGTGTGTGTACTGTTGTGTATGTGTATGTATGTGTGCTAGTGTATGTGTGTGTATGTGCTGGTATGTGTATATATGTATTATTAATGTCTGTGTGTGTGTTCCTGCTTCCTGGTTTTAATGTATGTCTTTCTGTATGTGTGTGTGTGTGTGTGTGTGTGTGTGTGTTTAAACACAGCGAGGAGAACGAGAGCGTACTGCAGCTCAAAGGCCTCACACCTACCGGCGTACTGCCGCCGGGCGCGCTGTCCGGCGGCAAGACAACACTGCGCTCAGCCCTGCAGGGATTCTCACCGACACACACTATTGCCACGTTCGAGGAGGCCAAGGGACTGGACGCCATGAACGAACGCATGCCGCCGCGTCACGACGCATCCGTCAACTCGACGTCATCATCCGCCGGCACCGCCGGCGCCGCAGCCGCCTCGGTCCGTTCAGCGCAGCAGAATCACTCGCCGTCGAGTGGTGCACGTCGCTGACGGTGTAGTCGCTTGACGGATCCGGTGTAGTCCGGCGGCGTCCGGACTGCTTGTTTCACTGCTATTGTTGGTAGTGATTATGAGGACGGAGTAGAATGGTGGTTTGTGCGGTGAAACGTTTTGTGGCGCTGGTCGCATACATACGCACACACACACACGCATACACACATAATAGGATGTTTGTGGAGGTTTTTTTGTTTTGGAGACTTGCAGATGAATGGAGAAATATTGCTGCTTATTGAAAATGTGAAGGCAAATGTCTGTAGGTTCTGTCTATCTGGACGTTTTTATTCTGTTCTGTTTTCCTTTGCTCTATCCGTATATTTGTGTTTTGAGTTGTTTGTGCTTTCTCGTGGGGTTTCTGTGTTTTTCCTAAGGCAGCGTCCCCATGCAAGTGGTACTCCTAGCAAACCATTTTCAGTGGGTCTGAAATTGTCTGTGGTTAGTGTCCTCTTAAGAAAATCCTTCGGGAAAATGTGCGGAGATGATAGGAGGGATGAAGGATAACGTTATAAAGCGATATAAAGACTTTTCCCTCTTGACAATGGCTTCCCCCACTCAAATACAATACAAATCACCTTGTGTGTAGACACTATGTAACTGTGATAAGAAGCGGTGGACTCTTGAGCTTGACACAGGGGGCAGTATTGCTGGAACGGACAGTATTTGATACGAGGAAATCAAGGCATGTTGTTGGCGGTGTTCATTGATAAGTTCACTTTATCTTGTAGGCCTCTGATTGGCCTTTGAGTTGGGATTCTTCAAGAACAGTGCGCGTTGCCGAAGGAGACTGTGTTCAATAGATTTGTTTCGTTTCTACTCGAGCACACACAAAATCGCTACTGTAGCTAGCAAGGTGTTGTGTGTTGTGATTGTTGATGTCGTGTTAGACGCATCTTTGCGTCGTATCGGTGTTGGTGTCGGCGGTGTTTTAGTGTGGTGTATCCGGTTACGGTGCAGTGGAATTCGCTTGTCTGGTATGTTTAGATTTTGGTTATCCTACATCATGAATCTTGCAGTAGTTACTCACAGTCCGGACTCTCTGGGCCCCGTTTCCCCGGGCCGTTTCGGGACCCTGAGCAGCTCAATTCAATACCGTCTAGTCAAGCATTGGATGTTATCGGATTACGGTGGCGCGCTATTAGAGATGATTTCTGTCCGAATACAAGTGATACGTTTTCCGCTTTCGAATGTTATAGTCATAGGAAAGGTCTGTCTTTTTGAAAGGGATGTCGTCCGCTACATGCGGTCCCTGGATAGTCAGCGCGTGGAAGGCCTTTAGACAGACCGTTTCGACTCACAGACGGACAGACAGACAGACTGTGTCCGCGGCAAAAACTGGTCCATCTCCCGTAGATTTCGTTCGACAGAGAAAACGTGAATTATTAAGCTGCACTAAAAATCCCGACCATCTGGTGTTCTTTTTCCAATATGCGGATACAAGAGAGTTGACGGGAGAGGAGAAAAAGTCTCTTAAATCCGGCTTTTCTTACATCCGGGGAAAATTACACGTAGAGTATAGAAGACGGGCCCGATGAAATATTATCTTATAACCGGGGTTCTCTTACATCCGGGGTACATTGTATGACTGATACACACACACACACGCGCAAAAATACACATGTGCGTCTTGTTCGGCAAGGTCTGGCTAAGGTTTCACATTAAGCCGATGGCTTGTGTGTGTGTGTGTGTTTGTGTGTGTGTTTCCGTGATCTAGCCAGAATACTTTTTATACTATTAATGTGCTGGGCGATATGCGCGTGCACATGTTTCAGTATTTTCGGAACTCTTTCTATCCGACGCCGTGTTGAACTGTTTGATAGTTGTTGCCCAGGGCGGTTCTTCGGTCTGAGTGAGGGCGTCAAAAGTCTAGTCATTTCTTCGGTGTAACTTTCTGAGTCGCCCAAAGTGTGGCTGTTGGCGACTTGGTATGTTTGCTTGTGTGCATGTGTATGTGCATTGATTTTGAGTGTTTCGTCTGTGCTGTGTCAAGAGAGGCTTCAATTAAATTGTACAAGTGTGGTATAGGGTTTTAATTTATACATACTATTGTGTACTTGTGTCAATTTTTGGTGATAAATTTGTAGTTAATTAATTTTATTTCGGCTATGGTTTGTTTATTCAGTATTCGTTCATATGGGAAGTGAGTTCACGTTGGCTAATATGTTGTCAAGCTTTCAACAGCCCAGCGTTGTGTGTCTGTGTGTGCGTGTCTGTGTGTGTTACATCATTGATTTTTCGTGCCAATACAATACAATACAATTACTCTGCACACAATTTATTTTCCATGCTTTTTTTGGTCCGTCCCGTGAAATCGGATTGTTTGTTTGATTTTCGTGTTTGTTTTCATTGGCAAGATTTAATGGATTATTAGCGTTATGCGTTTTTATTGTTGTCGCACTGGATTTATCATCAGGCAGTTAGGGTTGTAGTGTGTCGTGTCTTCTCTATGTTGATTGTGTGTGTGTGTGTGTGTGTGTGTGTGTGTGTGTGTGTTTGTGGCTGTATCACGCAAAATGCACGTGTCTATGGGTATTTGTCTGAGTGTTTCAACGCTTTTCCTTCGCTCGTGTGTAATCATATGTGCCCAATACAAGGGGTCGCTCGACCGAGTTTCTCACGACGAAATGTCCTGAGGTCCGTAAGCTTTTCTCGCGCGAATACCTCGCTTCTTAATGAGCCAATTCTTTATTTTCTACAGCTGCACGGAGAAATTAAATAAATTCAGTTGTTTCACAACATTAAATGGCAGGAAGTCAGTAAAAACGAAAATTTACTAATTCAAAATGATAAAAACACATTTGTATTTCTGTTCGACTTTTAATTCCCCACTCGACAATCCTTTCATTTCCCACCGATGGGCAATTCCCTACAGGTAGGGGACCGCAGTTCTACACAATGCAATTGAACGGTATATTTCCCGCAGATGCGACCCGCGCGTCCTAACCATGACCATTTCAAGTGTAGCCCAGAGCCGTAGCAACCGCCCCCCGTACCTCCCGGCCGGGGGGCCCCCGAATGTTGAGGGGCCCCTTTGCTTCATGTATTATGTGATTATGTCTAATAAATGCATTCAATATTCACAATGGGGGCCCCAAGTGATGCCTTCGGGGGGGGGGGGGCCCATAATTCCTCGCAACGGCTCTGGTGTAGCCCCTCATGTTAACCAGAAACATGTCATTCTACATTTAGGATAGAATATCATCTGAAATAGGCCTTTGACTCCAGCTCATCATCTCTGAGATTTTCCGATTTCTTCTTTATAATAAAATCTCTGTAACTCATGCTTCCAAGCTTTGTCTAGCCTCTTTTCAAATTATATCACCGTTTTTGAGTTGACGATGCGTTCTGTCAGATTGTTCCATATATTCACTATTCTGTTACAAAAAGAGTGTTGCCTCCACAGTAGTCTTGTCCTTTTCTTGAATATTTTCTATTCATTTGTCCGTACCTTATGCCTTGGATTATTTTGAACGTTTCGATCATATCACCTCTTGTTCTTCTATATGACAGTGTAGGCAAGTCCAATTTTTTCAGTCGGTCCTCGTATGACAATTTCTTCAAGCTTGGAATAATTCTGGTCGCTCTCTTCTGAACTCTTTCTAAAGCTTATATATCCTGTTTCCTCAATGGGCACCAAATCTGATTGGCATATTCCAGGTGTGGCCTAACCAGAGCTACATAAAGAAGTTTCACTGTTGTTTTATCCATACAAACAAACGTTCGCCGTATTAAAAGTTCGCCAAGCCCCGGCATTTTTTCCGTCAGCCTCCCAACTGGAAAGTTCTGGCGTCGCCACTGATTTATACCTCTTGATAGTGTTTAAGCTCTTTCTATGTTCAACAACCGGTGACTCTAGCAGAATTGAAATAGCTCTACCTAGCTACACCGGTGCCATAGATGGAAAATGTGCTATTCCATACACAGTGTCACTGCTGTACGAAATGTGATCATCTCTTATGATTCAGTTAAGCGCCAATTGCTTGTGTATGCGTGTGTGTCTGTATGTGTGTGTGTGTGTGTGTGTTTGAGTAATCTGTCGAGTCGGAACACTTGTCTGCGCAGTGTCACTGTGCGGTTGTGTTCAACACACTGTGTTATAGTGTGTTCGTTCGCGAAAGTCAGTGAAATTTGCGTAAACAGCCTGTTATACTGGCGGTCTAGATTGCACAATACGACTGCGCCTGCTAATAATCAAGGTAATTTTGCAATGACATTCATGTTGTAATTGTGTTTATCGTTTACAGCAGTGGTTCTCAACCGAGCACCCCTTAGGAGTGCGAGCCTAGCTTCTAAGAGGCACCAAGAATCTTGTAAAAGTTAAAGCAAATATGTGTTTTACCCATGCTTTATATTTTTGCCTGGAAATAAACATTTTTCTTACAGGAACTTTGAGCTGTATGAACGACTATTGAATTAATAAAAAGTTTTGTTATTACGTCGTTAGTATTTTTTTCTTTTTGATATAGCTGTCGATAATCCAGTGGTGCGAGAACTGATTTCTTATGTGAAAAGGGTTCCAGCATTGAAAAAGGTTGAGAACCACTGATTTAGAGCAAGGGTTCTTAACGTTTTGATGGTTCCATACACCCTATGTATTGTCGAATATGGTCCCATACCTTCTTTTGACTTGACTGTTTAAAAAATTATCGCCAATCCTATTATTTGTCAGTATGTCTTCCAGATCTACGGGTATTTCAATTGCTTGAATTTTCCGTACTTTAGATACGGATTACTGGTCGAAAAACATGACCATTGATAATTTTATTATTTTTTACTGAACACAAAATTGATAAAGTTATATTTCCGTTTTGTTATGGAAAAAAATTCTAGCTCTAGACCCTCCGACTTTTGGTTGCCTTACCCCCAAGGGGTATATGGATACCCCGGTTAAGAATGTCAGGTATAAAGTCAGTGAATGGTCAGCCCAGACGTTCCCAAACTGGGGTCCCGGAGAAGGTCCTAGGGGGTCCGCTACTTCTCCCGCGAACCTTAGGAGAGAGGATAGAAGGTACCCGTTTTCTTTCACTTTAGCCAGGCGCCGGCGCAGACGATCGCCACGCACACCGATGATAGCACCTCATTCAACCTGTGATATTTTGGTAACCATAGCATCTAGATGCTTCTGGTTTTTTGCATTGCAAAGAGGAAGAGTCGGTTGTGGACATAATATCATTTGCACTCACTCTTTATTGAATTTCCTAGTTGTAATGGAAGAAGCAGTATCGAGTAATGATATATTGAAGAAAAGTAGTAGAATATACATGTAACAATTACCAGACGAACAAAAAACGCCACGACAACGCAATGATCAATCACACCGCCCGAGCGCCAAATCACCACTGAATCCGTACATTACTCACATCCGCGCATGCACACCACACAATCGTTCTAGCATCCATCAAATATTTCAAATGTTTATCTTAAGACTTTCTTCGTGTAGGAATATGCAAATAGTAAATTTACTGTATTGTAATCATATAATGGGTACCTTGGTATGGTAATAGTAACTTCTGATTGGCTGGGGGTCCTCGGATGGGACTTAAATATCTGGGGGGTCCTCAGCATGGTAAAGCTTGGGAACCTCTGGTCTAACCGACCTAAATGAATATTAATTATTAGTCAGTGTATTGGCGATTTTACGTTCAGTACGTGCTGTAGCGTTGGTGGTGTTAAATTTACATGCACAACTTTTGGCATTAATTTTTTATTGTCAGATAAGCAGGTGCGATGGTTCCAATTAGTTAAAATTAAAGACAATAAATGTGTTACCAATATTATATGTTTTTCCTGGAAAAATACATCTTGAGGGAATTTGAAGCTATATTGTGGGCGCTTCCGGTACATGGGGCCACCTTAGGGTGGTAATAGTGCTTGCACTCTTCCCATGCTACTGGATGTGCCTGTAATTAATAATAATAATAATAATATATGAATGAATATCAATAATATTTTGTTATTACGTGTTCATATATCTATTGAGAATTCAGGGACATGCGATAACTGATTGTTGATTTGAAAAAGAGGAGCCAACACTGTAGAGGGTCAAGCACCACTGGTTCAGAACAAGCGTGAGACTCATTTGGAAATTGAGCATTTTCGCACTAAATGCACTGTGTACTCACAGAATGACGGAGTATATTCACCTGAGACGAAAGACAGCCCTACTCTACTTCCTGGTGGCCGTTCTGTTGTGCGTTTGCGTCGGACTTTTGTCGTCTGTGCTGACTTATAGAGCTCGAGAGAACAGCCACGCGGCGACTGCAAGTACTTCCCGTGATAAAGGATCGACCAGAGAAACCAATAATACTTCGAATGGAACGTCCAGTTCGGGAGGTTCAGATCCGTCGGAGGAGTCGGACTTGCCTCCCTGGGCGAGGAGTATCCGGATACCCCGCCAGACCTACGCTCATCACTATGCGCTGTTTCTGCACCCCGATCTGGACACGGGACTGTTCTCGGGCACAGTCGGTATAGATATCAGGTATCAGGTATCTGATCGTGCAAGAGTGCAATGGCTCAACAGTAACGCGACCGCACCATTGATGCTGTGTTTATGAAGCAATCAATATCTGTTTAGCAGTGGCTTTCAAACATTTCTAACAACAACCAAAAATTGTGCACAATTCAAGCATCGTGATCCAAGCCTACATAGAGATATACGAATTGTTTTCATATATGTAATGATGGTACTTTAGATCATAATTTTATTTATCCATGGTCTGTTTCGATCAAATCGTGATTAAATTTAAAGCATGCTCTTCTTAGAATTCAAAGACTGGACATCATGCATTGTAATTATTAGGGTTTTAATCATTAGCGACACAATAAAATAGATTGAAGACCCAGAGGTTGGGAACCACTATTTTTTGGGGAATCATTCTGGATGGATAATTCTGCCTTGATAATCATGAATGTTGACTCATGTATTGACCGACTCAAATTAGAGTTTGGAAGAAAATTGTTACTGTATAGCTGTTGAAAACGATCTATTAATAAGTTTCGTTCCTCGGTTAAGATGTTCAGTTCAATTTTCAGTATAAGTGTGCTGAATCAAAGTGCAATTAAAGTTGTGGTATCCTAAATATGAGATTAGGAACTTGTTAAGCTCCGGTAGGATTCGTGTGGTGTTACATAATGCGAATGCTTGTAATTTTCCAAAAACAAATGTGCTACTTTTTCATAATTTTTCTTTGCCTGCTGAAAGTATGATGACAGCTGACAATATATAGTCAGCTAATTGTCAGGAATCGCCGGTCTTGTTCACAGTGTCACCGGCAATCTGGACTATCTACTCGTACATTCGAAACATTTGACAATCTCCGAGACAACACTCACTGACGCCAATTCGCGAAACGTCAGGCGAATTTACCAGCTGTCTCTCATAATCTCATCACCTTTTTTCTCTTGTCTGTTTCATCGTTTCATCTTCATATTCTGCTATGATCTTAAATTTGCTTTTCTCAATTCACTGATGACACACACACACACACACACACACACACACACTTGTATAATCGATGGTATTTCCAAGTGCTTGTCGATGAAGCATTAATAAGATTGTTTTCACATTGAATATTTAATTGATTATAGAATAATAACTAATAGTAATAGATATTTATAATTAAATTTTATAGAACGTACTTTTCTCTATAAAATTGCTTATATAAATAGGTTCTATTTATTTTATAGGATTTAATTTTATCCATCACTTCCTTATGTATTTATGTATGTTTCAGTATTGTAATTTTTCAAACACCGGTTTGAACAGCTGGTTTTATAGCCGGCAAATTTCGAATATACATAAAAACAAAAACACACACACAATATTTCAAGCTCAATCGATTTGCACCAGGTTGGCATCAAGGAGGCGTTCGAATATGAACCCAACGAATTCTGGGTGATGAGAACTGAGGCGCCTCTCTCGCCCGGGAACTATACCATTCATCTCAGCTTCAATGGCAGTTTGACCGACGGTATTGTGGGCATGTACCGCAGCGTGTACACCAACAAACTGAGTGGCAAAAAACGGTACTTTTTCAACGTCCATAAGCTTAATTATTTTCTAATTTCAATTCCTTTTAATTTAATTAAAAATATTTAATTTAATTCTAATTTTATTATAAATAATTTTTTTATTGTAATGCAAATTATTAATTACGATATTTTCCCATATATAAGAGACGTTTCCGATTTTAGGTCAACAATTTTGCGACCATTTACAATTTTTCAATAAAGTGCTGCATATTCTTGCAAAAAGACATAATCTCATGTTTAAGAGACCCCCAAAATTTAGACCAAAAAGTGACCTCTACATGGGAAATTAGTATATATTTATATAATTATAAATTTAATTATTACCATGAAAATACGCTAACATTGATTACTTTGTAGGTATGTATGTATATGTATGTATGTCTATATTAGTGTATTACTGAGGTTTTTTTATTAGTTAATATGAGTGGTATATTATCCAGAAATGACTGAATCTGTCTTTTCCCCGGTTCGTGCTCATATTCTTGTTCGCTCTTGTATATAACACAATTCTGATTCAACCATATTTGCACACACATATATATCCTGTTTAATGCTATTATCTACTATCGCTTGTGGATGGTATTTTGACACAACGTCAACCACTGGGCCAACAATTACAATTCACAGCCAGTTAACCAGATGTGTGAGAGATTTGTAAGAGCACATGGGTGAGCATTAGTAAACTGGGTGGCTAGATCAAGATATAAGCTAGGTACGGCTGAATCAAAACTGGTTTGTGTCCTTGATCACAGACACCACAATACCACTTTTAGAACGTGTAAGTTCTGTGTCGATTATCGAGTTGTCCTTCGTGTTCCTGCGCATTGTCAATCTGACAAGTGTGTTTAATTGCTGTTGTTGTAATTGTCAAAACCGAAAAAGTCGTGCGGTGAAGGAACGAGTACAATATCCTCCCTAATAGTTTACACGCCAAACGCACAAACATAACAGAATTTAGTTTTGATGACGTGAAAAATGTACCGCAACAAATAATTTTGACAATTGACTATTTTTATACTTTATTTGATATTAATTGGTAATTTCTCCTTACCCATAGCTGGAAACACAGGGACCAAATGTTTGTTAGCTGGCACAACAGAGACAGCGGTTCCCACAAAACACAACCACCGACCTCTAATGATGCTCAAACAATACTTCACCTGATAATTTCAATTATCCTGGTAGAAGTCTGAACATTGAGTTCGTTGTCAGTCATGCAATAATATGCATATAGTTAGCTCGTGATGTTGAAAGACAGGGGTCTTCCAATTTATCACCAATTAACATGTGTAAATGTATGATATATCATCACTCGTGCGTGCTAACTTTTGACGTCTACTCGTATACACACTAGTCTGTTGTTTAATTCAGCTTAGCTTAATGTTTCATAATCGATGTGTGAGGTTAAATACACGCAAATTTTTCTTAAGTTTCAAACGATTTCGTCTAACCGAATTATCAGCTCAAATTGAGCAGAAGTTATATTTAAATATCAGAAAATATCGTTTTCGTTATTCGCGAAAAATTTCAGCTTGGTCTCTGCTTAGCCAATGATTCTGTCGAACATAATTTTATTAATTTTTACATCTTGAATGAATAATTTTCAAATTAATAATTTCCTTTAATCTCAAAAGCTTACATTAATAAATGTTTGTAAAATATATATTTTAAAATTACAAATGAATTTTTATACATAAATGGATTTGTTGTATTTCTTAAGAGTTTGTGTGCTTTTAACGATCTCTATGATAGAGTATATATAGTAACATAAAATGTAAACACCTTGTTTTTACCCAATTTTCTTTAATTTTACAGCCGATATGGGCCATTTTCTCATAGGCGCCACTTCACAGGATAAATTGTATTTCGTATTAAAAATTTGATTGAAATATAGCGTTTTGTATGTATGTTTCACATTATTTTTATTATTGAAAACCTATGCACCTGTACAAGTGAGTTGTCAATTCGGGGGCGTTTTGTGTGTGTGTGTGTGTGTGTGTATGTGTGTGTGTGTGTGTGTGTGTGTGTGTGTGTGTGTGTGTGTGTGTGTGTGTGTGTGTGTCTGTGTGTGTGTGTGTGTGTTTGTGTGTTGCCTAGGTTTATTGCCACCTCTAAGTTTCAGCCTACGTTCGCCCGGAGGGCATTTCCGTGTTTTGACGAGCCCAGTTTTAAGGCGACTTTCCACACCAGGCTGGTGAGACCAAGCGGTGACCAATACATTGCTCTCTCCAACACGCCCGTCGAGGTGAGGTTCAGGTAGAGCAGTGGTTCTCAACCCTGTTCTCAGTGTGGCACCATTTTCAAATCGGCCGTCAGGTCTAAAAATACAAACGGCGTAATAACGAAACTATTTTTATTCAATATCTATTCATACAGCTCATAGTTCCTTTAATTAGGATTGAACAAATAGTTTTTCATAGGAATTTTCGCGCATTTTAGGTACTAGACTCGCACACTTTAGGAGTTTGAGCATCTGCAGTCGAGAACAACTGAAATAGACCAATATCTCCATTACACCATAACACCATAAACATCACGACATCATTATCACATCACATCATATTGTAGCGTTACTCATATATGTCGCAATCACATATATATATATATAAGTACCGACCGAATTCACACACACACACACACGCACATACATACGTATACATCTCTTTAAATATAGTAAATCTAGCGTGTGATTCATGCTGTGAAATATTAAAAAACATTTATCAGATCAAGAAATAATAAGGATTATATTAAGCATTATTTCATATTAAGACGAATTATATTAGGAACTATACCATATAGCTTAATATATACTATATATAAACAAGATTTATATTTATAAATCATTCATTTAGCCTCTCAAGAGTCAAAAATAACTTTCAAACGAATTAACCGATAAAACTCAGCAAAATTTGTATATGAATACTTGAAATAAATCCAAAAAGGCAGTTTTTTGGTTTCTAGGTAAATTTGGGTGGATTCAAATAAAATGAAGTCGTATTTTCTGACTTTTTAGATATTTATATCAAATTGGTGATCAGTTTCAGTTGGTTATTTTGGTTGTAATTATTTCTGTAATCTGAAGAAATTGTTATCTTTTAACATGGGTTTTGTTCTTTTTATCCTTGATCATATGAAACATTGATTTTTCCAGCTGCAAACACCTGACTCACCCGGTGAAAATTTGACCACTGTTCAATTTGTCAAATCTGTGCCTATGGTCACATATTTGGCCTGCTTCATTGTGTGTGATTTCGCCTTCAAAGGTAGGCTAACACTAATCTCTCAGTCCTGGGCACTTTTTCATTTTAAATTTGTGTTTGAATTTTTTATATTTAAATTGACATTATGTTCTAATTATTAGTGAATACAATGTGTATTTATTTGTGCAATCAATTTAACGATTTGTTTTATATTTTAATTTGTAGGAGTATATACTAATTAATCTACTTGTATTAAACGAAGGTTTTACAAGAAATTTAGGCATGTCGTTGCCAAAATTTATTTTATGAATAGACGCAAATTTTACGCTTTATACATCAGCGCACATTTTAAATACGAAATATCTTGTGACGCAAAACTTCTACGCATGTTTGTTTAATTTTATAACATGTTAAATGCACGCATGATATAAAACATTTATCATTATATAATATGTTACGTTTATGGCTTGTTTCATGTGCAATATTTCTTCAACTGTTGCTTTATTGTATAGTTTTCCTAATTTATTTTCTCATATTTTTCTATCGATTTAATCTGAAAAACTATATAACGATTGTGTCAAATTGTTGTTTTTAACTTTTATAAATTTCTACATGCCATTTCGGCTCGATTGTACTCGATTGAAAATGTTTGCACGAAAAACCAGATGTAGATTGGAAATATATTGTTTCAAAATACACAATGTTCCAATTGGCTTGTCAGAGGAGCTCACACAACACGGAGTCAAGTTCCGTGTGTACGCCGCTCCTGACAGAATTGAGGCCACTGAATATGCTGTCAAGTTGGGATCCAACATCACAGACTATTTCGAGCAATACTTCAACGTGTCCTATCCGTTGCCCAAACAAGATATGATCGCCATTCCGGACTTCGTCTCCGGAGCCATGGAACACTGGGGACTCATCACGTACAGGCACGTGAACACGTGGCACGTGGCACGTGAACAAATGGAGTTTATTTTGTGATAAAAACGTGCAATAGTTGAAGGTTAAATTTAATCAATACTATCTTTTTATAGCTGACATCTTGTTTTTAGCTGAGAAAATATAATTTTATCGTTGTGTCCAGGTCACGTACAATTCAAATTCAATTGATTTTATTGAACCTTCCCTTCCAATCAACTGTATTTGAACCGCTCTTCGCCGGTCCCGAAATATTGCCGAATTTTCTTGACAGCCTGTTGAGAATTTGTCTCTGAAAAGACGTCTTGATGTCCTCATGCAGAGAGACGAATATCTTGTACGACCCAGCTAGCAGCTCCTCATATAACCAGCAGCGTGTTGCCACGGTGATATCCCACGAGCTGGTTCATCAGTGGTTCGGTAACTTGGTCACGCTGGAGTGGTGGAACGATTTGTGGCTCAACGAGGGATTTGCCTCGTATATCGAGTACAAGGGCGTGGCGCAGTATCATCCAGACTGGGACATGGTCAGTCGGTGGGAAAAACAGTGATTATTCGCCTGTGGACAGCTTCCCAGTTGGTGGTGAATGGCTGAGTTTCCAATCGGATGAATGATCGGTTGTGGAATATGGAACGACATATTGAGGCACTCGCAGCTCTGGGCAAAACAAGTGTAAAATTATTGGTAAAATTTAAATTAACATATTTTTATAATTAATTTTTTAGTTTTGTGACCACTCCCATTTTCATGTATCTATATATTTCTTACTACTCGCGTCTTTGCCCTTGAGGTGCGCTATATCCAATGCATGTTTGCATTGCCGCTAAAAGCTTAATTATAAGCTTCAATTTTACAAAGAGCGCGGAACGAAGCTGAGTTGGCTGATTGAAAAGTTGACGCACTGGAGAAAATGGCCTAAATTGATTAATCGCCATATTTGGAGGGTCAATCGTTGAATATGCAAGCTGCACGGATTGCACGTATTGCACGTATTGCACGTATTGCAAAGCTGTTGATTCTTGTTTTTTAGCTCGTGGTTTTTTTCGATCACAGATGGATCAATTTCTGCCGAGTGATCTTCAGCGGGTGATGAATCTGGACAGTACGCTGAGCTCGCATCCCATTGTGCAAACGGTGCAGACACCAGACGAGATTACTGCTATTTTCGACTCGATTTCCTACTCGAAGGGCGCGTCTGTTCTGCGCATGCTCGAGGCCTTCATGAAGCCGGACCGATTTAGAGCCGGAATATCCAGCTTTCTCAAGAAATTCTCCTATCGCAACGCCGTGACTCAGGTGATACGCCTCACTCCTCCGTGATCGGCGCATTTTTATATTAAGTTAATTAATTTTTATATAAATTGTAAATTGGTTTGTTTTATCAAAATTAAATCATTTATAAATCAATTTAAATAACGTTAAATTCAATTATGTAGTATCTGAATTAAATGATATCATTGTTAATTAATTAAATATTTTTATATATTTATAAATTTAATTTATTACTAAATTTTATTAATAAATTTTAAATTTATTCTAAATTAGTCTTCAATCAATTTAATTAATGTTAAATTTATTTAAAAACAATAAAAACATTTTTTTTTATTATTATGTTTAAATTTATTTGATTAATTTTTCAATTATTTTCTTGCTACGATTTTTACTCTTACTCTTTTCGGTGGTATAATTTTATAAAAAAAAAGTTTGCATCTGTCGCTGACATATAATTTACAACATTTTCTCATCATTAATTCTTTTATTTTTCTCATCATTTCTCTCTCACGCGCGCTATTTCTTTCATCTTCAAAATCGAACTGATTTATAACTAGCATATTCTTGCTAGAGCAGAGGTATATTATGGTTGTTCTGCTAAAATAAATTACGTTCAAATGCTTTTCTGATTCGTCCTATGTTTTATTCATTCATTCACTGAAGTTATTTATTTTCTATTGTTTGATGACTAAAATACTTGCAATTGTGATTGTGATGTAATATTGTGTGTACATTGCAATATGATGTGTCATGTGTCATGTGTCATGTGGCATGTGTCATAATGTGTCATGTGTCATGTGTCATGATGTGTTATGTGTCATGTGTCATGTGTCATGTATACGTATAATGTGTCATGTTGCTAAGAGCAGCTGTGTCAGTGGTTTTCAACCTTATTGGAGCTACTGAACAACACACAAGTTCTATACATGCATTCATCAAACCCTTTCGTGTTTGAAGTATTATTATTAGAAAAAAATAACAAATCACGTACGATAAAGACAGTCACACTAGTAGGCTACTACTGAGTGGACCGAGTTGCTTGCAGCACAGATATCAAGGTCAAGTGATGTGGCGTGATTAGCTGCAGCCAATGATGACCAAGCAGAGCTTGACGTCACGAATCATACGCTAGTGGCTGAACCAAACCTACGAACCCACGGAAACTGAAGGTTACCTTGGAGTCCCCTCATGAATTCAATCGAACTCCAGGAGTTAAGAACCACTGCGGTAGTAGATGAACCAAAGCCCTGAACCCCCGGAAACTGAAGGTTACCCTGGAGTCCCCTCATGAATTCAATCGAACTCCAGTGGTTAAGAACCACGCGCTAGGTGGAGGCGTGCGAAATTTACATACAATACAACATAATTCAACGTGTGCAGGATCTGTGGAACGAGTTGGAGGTGGTATCGGACGAGTCACTGCCAATCACGTCCATCATGGACACGTGGACGCGACAGATGGGCTACCCCGTGCTGTACGCCAGCAGAAGCCCGCACAACAGCTCTCTCTTGCAGGTCACTCAGCGTCGCTTCCTGGTCGATCCGCAAAACGATCCCAACCAACCGCCCAGTCAATACGGGTGAGCACAAAAGTCACACAGAAGAACGCTACTGGGTGTCACATCATTTCAATGCTTGCCCAAAAACAAATTGTCAACAGTATCTGTCTGAATTCCAGCAATCAACGACATTCAACAACACCACGTTATATATCAGGGATTCGTAATCAGGGATGCGAGCCTGGCTCCTAAACGCTGATTCCTGAATCATGTGATAAATTTTAAAAAAGCTCATGATCTTAACAATGCTTTATATTTTTGTAGCAAAACTCAAAAACTATTATGTATTACAGACAGGCGCGTGTGGGCATGAACAATTCACCAAACGCATACACACACAGCGACACGACTATACACACTCACTCACACACTCTCGCACGCCATACACAATTCAACCATACACTATCACACAGACACAATCTCTCACACACACTCTCTCACTGTACACGATCACACCACAATTTTTTCCAGAATTATTTCTATTCCTAAACTAACTTTAAGCTGTATAAATGAATATTTACTAAGTTTTTTTTGTTACCTCGAAGAGTCATAATCAAGAATGCAGGGGGTGCGAGAAATGACTACTGATTTGAAAAAGCTACCAGCACTGAAATGGTTGAGAACCACTGGTATATATCATCATTTATGGTTTGTGTTTAATTTCTGTACTCATATTTTGGTGCAGCTACCGTTGGGAGGTTCCAGTGACAGTTTTCACATCAGAAGACGCCACGGTGCGACAAGTGTGGCTGCATCAAGATCAAGAGAGGTTCGTCACAAAGGTCTTCCAACCTTTTAACCTTATCATTCTTATGGCTGATTTTCAGGATATTCTTCCGTTGAACTGTTTTTTACTACTGATTTATGTATGGCCAGTTTTATTTCGATGAAGTTTTGTGTTTGTATAGATAGCTGAATAATGAATTCAGTCAGGTTGGCTCAAGTGGCTTACTAAGTCTAAGATTCTAGACTCAAGATGAAATTCTCAATACATTAAAAAAATACAAGCTTTAAAGTTATGATAGCACCATTCTCTGGTTTGTCAATACGTGATTAATTTCATGATTTACTTTTTCGTTTAATCACGTTTCAATAGCTTACCATTTTCACGAGTGCTCAAGTCCGCGAGCGCGTGCGTTCGTATGTGTGTGTTTGTGTGTGTGTGTGTGTGTGTGTGTGTGTGTGTGTGTGTGTGTGTGTGTGTGTGTGTGTGTGTGTGTGTGTGTGTGTGTGTGTGTGTGTGTGTTGATGGACATAAAATGCGCCATTGTTTAGCGTGTCTGTGCCAATTTCGATGTCTGCTCGCTGGTACAAGTTGAATTATAAACAGCAAGGCTATTACCGAGTCAACTATGACATCAACAATTGGAGAGCCCTGAGTCGGACCCTCAACCAAAACTATCAGGTATATACACTCATACACCAGTATACATTGTACCACATACCTTTATTTATATATCAGCTTAATTAGAGCAGCATATTATTTTGCATTTCGTCTGATTTTATTCGAGAAATATTCCTATTGTTTTCCTATCTAGTCTTCTCGTATTGTCATTTTTTGGAAAATTATTTTTCCTTGATATACATAAAATAAATGGAAATATAATTTGACAGAAATAATACAAAGGCTAGTTAATTATATAGTTATTCAATCGTTCAATATAAATAAAGACAGAAAATATATTAAAAAGGTTTTATAATGAACATATTAAAATTTAATATTTATATTTGACATTAAATTACAATGTTTGATGTTGTGTTTTATTATAATTGGGTGGGAAATGTGGCTAGGCGTTGTCGCCAGCTGACAGGTCATCGCTCATCAACGACGCGTTCTCATTGGCTACAGCTGGTCACGTGAGTTATGACGTGCCGCTGGATATGACGTCATACTTGCGCAAGGAGTCTCATTATGTGCCGTGGCTGACCGCCATGGGCGAGCTGAAAAAACTGCTAAATCTACTCTACTACACAGAAACCTATGCCAGTTTCAGGGTGAGTTTTGCCCGGCCGAATTTAGCTCAAAATATTCTCAATTTTCATCAAATTAGCGAACAAATTCAATTGCCCTAGGAGAGGTTAAACGTTTAACGCCTAAGTGGCAGCTGCTACATGGGAAGAAGCTGAAGCTTATGAACACACAGGTGTGTCCCGTGTAGCTCGCTGCCACCGCAGAACCGACTCTCTCCACGCTATGGCGCCACAAGGACGAAAGACGTATTAGAGAGGGCCACCTCCCCAGAATGCATGTCACAACACATGACTGATATCTGGTACCATCATTTACTGCTGGGTGGACAGGGGCTGTTGGATTATAGGTTCCGCCCATTGAAATTCTTCTCCGTTGGGATTCGAACCACGGACCACAAAGTACGTAGATCAAATCGAAAGGTGATAAATATAAAGTAGTCGACTTGAAACAAGAATATTTGAGAAAATCATTGCAATTGTTTTGTTATTATGGGTGTGTTTCTATTCTGACCATGGTGCTCATTTCCTGCTGATTCACAGAACTATGTGGTTCAGCTTGTGGCTCCGCATTTTGACACACTGGGCTGGGACGATGAAGGAACTCATCTTGAAAGGTGCTTGTTCATTGTTTGTGGCAATTTGTTCATGATCTATAACTATCCATGTTAATTTCTTTCTAAGAATAGACGATTCATCGAGGTATTTTCTCGTAAAAAATATATATCGAACCTGTTATTTTATTCCGTTGTGAGAAGAATTATAATTTCAGTTTCATCTAGAGTTTAATTCTAAATCCTAATTAAATTGGTTCTTGTAGCTTGCAATGAAGAGGAAAATATTGAATTAATTTTACGATTATTGAGTTATGTGCTTAATTTTTTTTATGCTTAACATTGCTTCTGTATTTTTATTTATCAATATATTCATTTATTTTATTCATTTTGCCACAAATGTGAATGATTAAATTTTTTTTTCTCTCAAGTTTTAGCATTTGACTATTGTATTTCCCGTGTTTTAGCAAGTGCCTTTGAGAAACTTGTGTATTCTAGTCCAGTGCTTCTCAAACTATTTGATGTGGCGGACCGGCAGGTTTTTTTCAATGTGTCAGGGACCGGCAAGTGAAGCAATATTCAGTAAATAGTGATAGTAATATTCATATATTAATAATAATAGTAGAATAATAGTAATATTCATATATACAGGAAAAATATAATGAATACATAATAATACATAATAGAGATATTCCGGCAGTCTCCCGTGGCATGGAGTTTGACTACTGTTTCTTTCTTTTCTGGAAAATCTCCACGTACCGGTAGACGATGGTTCGCGTACCGTCACCGGTACGCGTACCACACTTTGAGTAGCACTGCTCTAGTCTATAATATGGAAACGACACTGTTTTACAGAGTAGAAGCAGTAGGAACACAGTAGACACATCGCAAAACAGTTGTTTTTTGTTTTATTTCCTTTCGGCAGCTGGTTTTTGGTGCCGTGCCCCGGATCTTTTGTGTAATTTTGTGTCGCTGCACTTAAATTCCAACTCTTGCCGAATACGCAGCATGGATGATGTATTTGCTTTGACAGACGAGGCCGCATCAATCTGGTATCGATGGCGTGCAGGGTCGGTTATCGTCCGTGCCTGCAAGGAGCCCGAGACAGGCTGCAACAGTTACTGGACAATCCCGACACAACCCGCCTGGCGCCCAACCTGCGATCATCAATCTACAGCTACGGCATGCGAGAAATCAGTTGAGCCAAACTAGATCAGTTGTGTCAGTGGCGGCGCCAAGGGGAGGGGGAGGGGGAGGGGGGGACTTCAGCCTCCCCCAAAAATCCTCATCAATAACATTTCGAGTGTAGTTCCTCAGGTTATTTTCTTAGCCCCCAGTGGAATAGCCCTGTCGCCGCCACTGCCCCTCAGTGATTTAACATTTACGTGCGGTTTCAGTTATGTTACGTAAGTTTCAATTTGATTGCGCCGGCTAAACGCAAGTTGTATTGCAGCCGTTGAGTTGCGGATCGATTTCGAGTTGATGGCATTTGTGTTCGACAGACGCGGCCGCCGCGTGGGACCGAATGTGGACCATGTATTTGAACGAGACCAACTCACAGGAGCGCAACAAATTGGCCTTGGGACTTGCGTCGGTCAGTGAATTCGAATCACGATAACTAAAAAGGACGCACAGAGTAGTGGCGGCACCAAGGAGGGTTTGGATGAACTCAAGTTCCCAAAAAAATTCCCCAGTCCCTCTGAGCCCCTCCCGCAAAAAATCCTAACAATGAACATTTCTAGTGTGGTTCTACATGTTTCTCCAAACCCCTGCATCTTTTTGCTTAGCCCCTCCTCTCAGCCCACACCGGAAAATTCCTGGCACCGCCAGGACACAGAAGAATGGGAACTTGTCAAGAGTTTTGGAAGTGTACATGTTTGTACATGTTGGAAGTGCACATGTTTAGACATGTTAGAAGTGTTTGTACTTATGCCTATGGATTGCCTAAAAGCGATCACACATTTGTACATACTTGAGTACGCACATGAACAACTACACGTATAAACACACTACACATATACTCTCACTGAGTTGGATGTTGAATTTTGGACTTTATTTGGTCGCTTGTCTGTATCTACCGATAAATTAGGTATACATATCCAAGGGCGAACACGTCGTACGTATGTGTGTGTGTGTGTGTGTGTGTGTGTGTGTGTGTGTGTGTGTGTGTGTGTGTGTGTGTGTGTGTGTGTGTGTGTGTGTGTGTGTGTGTGTAAGACGTATGTTATATTTTGTCGTAATAAGTGTATTCTTTGAGTCAACAACATTATCTCATTTAGCATCAACAATTCATATTTTTGACAAATGCTTTTTAATCCCAATGCTTCTTTCAGATATCCTTGTTTAATATGCTTAATATGTATATATGTAATATGTGTAATTGAATCACACAAACAATTTTTAAACACAATAAATTCATAAATTTTCAAATATAAAAAATAACAGTATACCAGCAGCATAAAAAAGTTGTATTTTGATTGCTTATTTTTATAGTCAGTTCAGCTTAATACAAAATATTGTGTGTGTGTGTGTGTGTGTGTGTGTGTGTGTGTGTGTGTGTGTGTTTGTGTGTGTGTGTGTGTGTGTCACAGGTTCGTGAACCATGGCTGCTCCAGCGCTACGTTCAACTTGCCAAGAATGAGAGCCACGTTCGTTCGCAAGACTATTTCTCAACATTGTCCAACATCGCTACCAATCCCGTCGGCAACGCGATAGTTTGGAATTTTTTCAGGTGCCAGTAAATTGGGCGATTTTTAGTAGAAATTTGTTTGTTGCGAATCGCTGAGCACTCGCTATATAAATTATCATATCACGGGCTAGGCGAAAATGGCGCATCCGGCACTTAACTATCCCAAAACAACCAACAACAATTACAGCCAAAACATTCAAGATTTCATTTTAATTTCATTTAATTTTATCGTTTTTAATTTGTTAAAGAATTTTTATTTATAATTAATGTAAATTAAATCAATTTCACTGGAAGGATAAAGGTTAAATAAATTAAAATGAAACAAATTCAACAAATAATTGATTTAATTTAACCTTGATTCTTACCTTAATAGATCGATTTATCTATCTACACGCTACGATGTATATTTCAATGAGAGAAGCGTTTTGCCTATTGATTTTCGATTATACACACATAATGTATTAATATGTCACATCAACATATAGTAGTATTTTAATTGTGTGAATATAATTTTAAATTTTATCATTTAATTGTATGAAAATATAATAATAATTTCAAGTTTTACAAACAGAGATGAAATTTAGGTTGAATTCAGTTTCTAGCGCACACGTAGCTCAAAATTCAGCACATACGATGTGTAAACTTGGCAGGACGGAATGGCAGAGCTATTTGGTTCCGCGGTTCTCGCTGAACGAGCGCTACTTGGGGTTCCTGGTTCCGCGGATCACGCGCTACTTCAGCACGGCTCGTCAGCTGCGCGAGATAACCGCGTTTTTCGAGCAACACCCCGAGGCGGGCGCTGGCGCCAGGTTTGTCTAGTTTTTCCTCAAGAAATACTTTAAATAAAATAAATGATAGTTTGATAATAATTTACATAGTTTTATAAATTTATTAGATAAGCTTAAATAGAAAATATGAGTTATTCATTTTAATCGAATGCAATATTGAATGTGGTGAATTTTCGTTATTGTGAAAGTTTAATTGTTGAAGTTCTTGTGGCTGGTTGAATGTTGCGTCTTCTGTATCCTTTTCTGCTCGTTTGTATTTTTGTTGTGATTGCAATGAATAGGGCTAGATTATCTAATTTACCTAATTTTGTATTTAGTTTTTGTATGTGCTTTTATAAAGTTGTTGATATTTTATCATATTTAAGCATAGCTTTATATTTAATTTCATTTATTCATACACACAGAAAGATTTTGCTTGTAGGTGAATTTTCAACACAATTTCAATTTCAATTCAATTCATTTTATATTTGACGTCATTTTTGCTGGGGCTGATTTTTGTGACGTCAACATCTTCAGGTCTCGTCAGGAAGCGTTGGAGAACACACGAGCCAACATTAATTGGCTGCGCACGCACAGACAGGCAGTGCACACGTGGCTACAGCAACATGGCGGGAGTATTTCGGCGTGATGATGGTCAAGGTGAACCTCTACAACAGTGGTTCTCAAACTTTCTCAGTGGATTCTTGATAGCTGTACGAAAGTATAAAAATATAAACGACGTAATAACAAAACTTTTTTTATATTCAATATTCATTAATATAACTCCTTTAAGAGGAGTAAGCAAAACTACGTTTTTCAGGAAAAATATAATGCATAGGTTATAAACATATAATTTCTTTTAACAAAATACAGGAATCCTGTCACCTCCTAGGAACAAGGCTGGTACCCCCTAGGGGTACGAGGACCCCCGGTTAAGAACCCCTGATCTACAAAATGTCTTCCATTCATCTCCACTGTAAGCTGCTTGTATGCACTTCATCATATCATATCAGCCGCGGTGCCAGGAGTTTTCCGGTGGGGGGCTAAGGAAAAATATGCGGTAAATAATATAAATACACAGACTTGAATCGGTAAATATTTATCACAACAAAAATATAAGTTGGTTTGAGTTGTACATGTGATAATTCCCGGAAAAATTGGTGTGTTTTATATTTGTTTCCTGGATATTGTTGTGTTCAATGATTTTAAACAGTATGTGCGAAGAGATATATCTAAAAAAATATGGGATGAAGGGATTGATGAAGGGATGAAGGGAATAGGTTACAATAAAACTCCCTAATGACGGGAAAGGATTGCAAAAAACGCGATA
>OU696588.1:1895000-1932500 GCA_916048095.2 Sacculina carcini | reverse complement strand
GGTGTCCCAATAAATTTGACGTCATTTCGCAGGCCAACAATTTTGGCAATTTTCGTTGAAATGACCTCAAATTTTTACAGCTTGTATAGAAACAGTTCAAGATTTTAAGTTTAATGTTTGACACTTATCTCTTTTCAGGTTGAGAAATGCCGTTCACTTCAATAGAAAAGTTATTTTTGCGTGTTGGAATATGCTCGAACACAGTCACCCAAGAGCGTGCAGCGTGCCTTCTTTGCAAAATTTGCCAAAAATGCACCAACTAGTAAAAAAATTTGGACCTGGCACCATAAATTTAAGAGGAAGGCTGCTTATGCAGGGCTAAAGGATCTGGCCGGCCATCAACAGCGGAAGAGAAGGTCGAGCGTGTTCGTGAACAATTCCTGCGAAGTCCCAAGAAGTCTGTAAGAAGAGCAAGTCTGGAAACTCAGATTCCTCAAACAACAGTTTGGCGCGTTCTGAGGAAACGATTGCAAATGAAACCCTACAGGCTGCAGCTCGTTCAGGCTTTAAAGGAAGATGACAAGCGAAAAGAATTCTCTGATGATATGCTACAGAAACTTGAAGAAGACGAGTTCGATGAGCATCTAATTTTTAGTGATGAAGCAACGTTTCATACGACTGGCAAAGTCAATAAGCATAATGCTCGCATTTGGGGCGAAGAAAATCCCCGTGACACAATTGAGCACGTGAGGGACTCACCAAAAGTGAACGTGTTCTGCGCCATCTCCATCACATTGAACATTTGTGAAAATCGTGAAATCTGTCATATAATGTGCAAATATTTGTTTTTTTCTTTGTAATGTTAACAAATAAAACTTATGATGTTCAACATAAAGTGTGCGTAGTTTCATTAAGATACACTGGGTAGTTTCCGAGATACGGGCATTTAGAATGACGTCAAATTTATTGGAACACCCTGTATGTCTAAATATATAATATTAATTATTATGATATAATTACATTGTAATAGTATAATTTGACATTTATACAATTTTTGCTGATATCACACCTGACTGATGGCGAAGTCCGTCGTGTATCCATGCTCAAGTGTGAATTTCGACCAGTCCAACAGTTGCATGTTCCGACTTCAGCCGCCAGTCAGTGTGCTGTAGTCAGTGACAGTGTGTTGTAGTCAGTGACAGGGTGTTGTAGTCAGTGACAGTGTGTTGTAGTCAGTGACAGTGTTATTGTCAGTGACAGTGTGTTGTTGTCAGTGACAGTGTGTTGTTGTCAGTGACAGTGTATTGTAATCAGTGACAGTGTGTTGTTGTCAGTGACAGTGTGTTGTTCTCAGTGACAGTGTGTTGTAGTCAGTGACAGTGTGTTGTTGTCAGTGACAGTGTGTTGTTGTCAGTGACAGTGTATTGTAATCAGTGACAGTGTGTTGTTGTCAGTGACAGTGTGTTGTTCTCAGTGACAGTGTGTTGTAGTCAGTGACAGTGTGTTGTTGTCAGTGACAGTGTGTTGTTGTCAGTGACAGTGTGTTGTTGTCAGTGACAGTGTGGTGTTGTCAGTGACAGTGTGTTGTTGTCAGTGACAGTGTGTTGTTGTCAGTGACAGTGTGTTGTTGTCAGTGACAGTGTGTTGTTGTCAGTGACAGTGTGTTGTTGTCAGTGACAGTGTGTTGTTGTCAGTGACAGTGTGTTGTTGTCAGTGACAGTGTGTTGTTGTCAGTGACAGTGTGTTGTTGTCAGTGACAGTGTGTTGTAGTCAGTGACAGTGTGTTGTAGTCAGTGACAGTGTGTTGTTGTCAGTGACAGTGTGGTGTTGTCAGTGACAGTGTGTTGTTGTCAGTGACAGTGTGTTGTTGTCAGTGACAGTGTGTTGTTGTCAGTGACAGTGTGGTGTTGTCAGTGACAGTGTGTTGTTGTCAGTGACAGTGTGTTGTTGTCAGTGACAGTGTGTTATTGTCAGTGACAGTGTGTTATTGTCAGTGACAGTATATTGTTGTCAGTGACAGTATATTGTTGTCAGTGACAGTGTGTTGTAGTCAGTGACAGTGTGCTGTAGTCAGTGACTGCTAGATAAAGTGACGCATATCAATCCAACAAGCCCAACACAGACGACCGACTTTTCTGTAATCGCAAAATTTCTATATTATATAGTTTGTGTGTCAACGTCAATTTATAATTCACAGTTCGTATGCGCTCATATGATTAACGCGATATAAGGGATCTATAGAATAAGGAATAATATATATATATATATATATATATATATATATATATATATATATATATATATATATATATATATATACTAGTCGAAAAATTGATGAAATTTTTGTTGCAAATTTTCCATTTTTATACAATGAAAATGTTCGGCTTCTACAAAGTTGTTCTTGCATTTATCGGTTTTATGAAATGGCCTACCTGATCGGGTATAATAATCCACAACAATTTGCCCCTATGGACTCAGCCGTCCGGGGAGAATTCACAATGTCAACACATTGAGTAACAAAATGCAGCACTACCTCAAGTCTAACTCCTTCACCTGAGAGTGTGTGAGTGTGTGTGTGTGAGTGTATGTGTGTGTGTGTGTGTGTGTGTGTGTTGGACTGTTTCATAGCTAGACACATTGTCAAATCAATGTCATCTCTGTGGCGATGCATGAAAGCTACATACTCAGTAGAGAAAGTGGAGGTGTGTGTGTGTGTGTGATTGCTTAATAGATCGCATCATATTCACATTCAGTTCAGACCTTGCGAAATGCCTTGCATTCGATGCCATGCCATGTAATATCAACGTGGGTCATATGGTCCTATTGGGGACCATGGGATTGAAATTAAAAAATGATGGGCCACCGTGTTCTCGCAGGGACCGAAAATTGTTTTGTTGAATCACTTGATTCCTTTGTTTGGTAGTAATAGTAACCGTCTTACATGAGTTCTGGGGACGTCGCTTTAAGACGATTCATGTGTGTATGGCGCCACAGGGACATCTAGGAGGGCCACAGACTGTTTCTGGGGGCCACAAGAACTCGCATTGTATTGAAGGAAGCCACGGCAAGAAAAAGGTTGAGAAACACTGCATCAAACAACACAAATTTACCGTTATAATGTTATATCATCCAGGCATCATTTTTAGAGAAAAGCAAATCCCAGATGTTAACTTGGCCCCCTAAGAAATGTGCCAAATCTCCCCTGAGCCACCCAAAAATGCTGACCATGGACATTTCGAGCGTAGATGCTCATGTTTCGCCAAGTGCCAGCATCTTTTTACTTAGCCCCCCGCCAGAAAGATCCTGGCGCCGCCACTGATGATAGGATTTATTATTGCACTCCAGTGTGTCGTTATATACACCATGAAAACAATCTCAATATATTACAAATTCCGCGCACTTTCTGATATATTTGTCCATATTCGGGTAGAAATCCTGTTTTACCAAGGGGGTTTTGTTATTGCTTTCGCATATGCAGGGTAGATTTGTGTCGAGGCTCGGGGATATGACAGCCATCATGCATTAGTGTTCAACGTTGACTCAGTTGGTCAATTGCGTATGAGATCATCAACCATAATATGCCTAGTCAATTACAACACATATACCTCAATGAAAAGTATATTGCATACACACATTTATCGTGTATTGTTACTTTTTTCGGGGGGTATAATTGCATATTCATACCCCCAGCCAATTTGTCGGTGGGGGGGGGGGGGGGGGTAAATACCCCCATACACACATGTTGGCATTATAAATCCGATTGTTACGCTAAAAATTTAGCAATTTCCACAGTGAAAGTTTGTGGTAAAACGCCATAATCCATCAAGACATCAAGCCATTTTTGTATTTTTCTCCACAAAAAAGCATTGATCAAAATCACTCAGTTACAGCGTGAATATAAAAAATCCTGAGATACCACACTGACATATCGCACACAATCATCGCAAATCCACCAAATTTCAATCCCTGCGGTGCAGTGAAAAAGTGCATAAAACAAGCCGCCATTTACTACACTACACAAGACAAGACAACAGACTATTTGAAACCATAGCAACCATTCACCAAACACGAAACAAAACGACAGTAAAACACATAATCACAAACGGTAGATCCCAGTCACATTAAGCCCATACCATTATTCCTGGCCTGAAATACTGGGTTTTTAGTAGTACTGCTGGCAGTCCAATAAGCCCACGCAAAATGAGGAACTTTTCTCCGGTAGTGTTTTTCTATTGCTCTGTTTGTTACACATATAGAATATGCTGAGAAAAATCCATCATTTCTATAACTTTTAATAACTTTTAATAACTGTCTGGCCATTAAGTCTACCATAAAAAATATCGAGTGAAATTTTGGATTAAAATATATACTAATATATATATAATATAATATATATAATAGCCTGGATCTACAGTAATTTTCGCAAGCTCATACACACACACACACACAAACACACACACACATACACTCACACACAAATGCACACGCATACACACCCACACAAACACACACCCGCACACACACATACACATGCACAAACAAACATACACGCATATACACACAAATACGCAAGTCTAGTGTGAAATGAGCTAGCGAAGTGAGGCGACTGTTTAGGCACCATCTTACAAACATTGTCAGTGGTTTCCAACCTATTTCATTTTGTTAACCAAATTCAGCCTGCCATATTAAGCATGTTACTACTTTTACATGTTAAATGTTATCAACCTGGATATACATGACTAAACTACAACACCAGAGCTAACTCCCCGTCGATTACCACCGAAAAATCGCTTATTAACCCCAGATGCTAATTGACCGCAAGTTCTAAGTGATTACCACATGTTTTTCTTGCGCGACCGGCGTTGTACTCACACGCTGGCCAAATGAATACAACACCTGGCGGGCCATCACCACGAGACACGTGTACGAGTGGAAGACAAGGATGGCGACCACAGCTAGCAGCGCCATGAACACCGTATCAACCGGCTTGGTCCAGTCAATGGTCGAGTAGATGGCGGCAGAGTCGCGCAGTGCGCCGCGACCGCCGCACATAAAGTACAGCCATGTGAACAACAGATAGCCAAGCCCGAAACTCAGCGGATACACGAAATGATGCAGCCGACGAGGTGATCGCTGCAACATCAAGTCAATGCTGACATACACGCCCGTGATCACGTGCAAGTGCAGACAATTGAAGCCCGAGCTGGCTGCAATGACACACACACATACATACACATATATATATATACATATCAGTGGCGGTCCCAGGACTTTTCCGGTGGGGAGCTGAGGAAAAAGATGCGAATGTCTCGCGAAACATGAGGAACTCGAAACGAACGAACAAACACTCGAAATTTTTATATTTCAGGATATTTCAGGAATATTTCAGGATTTTTGGGAATATTTCAGGAATGTTTTTCAGAAAGATTCCTGGAAGATTTTTCAGGAATATTTCAGGATTTCAGGAATAATTCAGGATGTTTGGGGGCTGAGGGGCCCTCTAAGCCCCCCCCCCTGGCGCCGCCACTGACACATAAACGATTTGCATATGCACCGAATGTCTGCTGGGGTAGTGGTCACATCAAAAGCAAAAGTAAATAATGTCATAATGCGATCGAAGCTGTTCAACTGCGCTCGACAAAAAACCAACACCATCGAGGTTGCAGGTTCGAATCTAACCAGAGTCCAGCAATAGAATCCCCTATGTACGTTGCGAGTGAACTTGGTATTGTTTACGAGTACAAACCGTCATAGAAATTCCGGTTAGCTAAACAACACAACAATCAACATTGGTCTCAAACAGTGATTCTTAACCTTTTTTCTCTGATTTCCCACTTAATTAATGAACCATCTCTTCATTTTCCACACAACACAGCGCTGAGAAAATTCAATAAATTCAGTTGTTACATCAAAGTAAACGTCAAGAGGTCATTAGAAACAAAAAGAAACGAATTTGAATTGATAAAACACATTTGTCCTGTTCTATCCGACCTTTAGCTTTCCAGCTGAACCTTTAGCTGTTGACTAGAGACTAGCCACGAGACAGCACAACTCACAGATGGGGTAGACGAAGAGCCAGTAGAAAATGCACACGTGAATTGTGCTCGAATGCGCCAGGTTGAGAAAGAACCACTGCAACATGGCGCAATTCTTGAACGAACCCTGTTTCTTGTCTGTCCGAACAAGCATACACACACACATACACTGTTGAAATTTGCTACATCTAAAAGATTCAACAACAAGCGGCTTATAAGAAGTAGAGCCGAAAAAAGATACAGCCAGAAATCAAATTTGCCTGGCAGATGCATCAATGAGTGGACTAGAATACCAGAAGAGATTGTTATTGAGGTCGTTGTTGGGCCTGTGGGATTATTAAGACCTGTGTATTTAAAATATATGTGTATCAGTGGCGGCGCCAGGATTTTTACGGTGGGGGTGAGGGGGGGAATGAGAAAAAAGATGCGGGGGCTCGGCGAATAATGAGCGACTATACTCGAAATGTTCATGAACGGGATTTTTGAGGGACTTGGCACTGTGTGGGTGTGTGTGTACCGCTCATATTGTTGGCGTGCAGAGCCATGTACAGTTGAAGCATCGATGTGATGGTCAAACACAAAAACGTCCAGTTGGTGAGAAAGACGAAATACAATAGGCCAAGACCGTCGGGACCCATGTATGTGTGGATGGTGTCCCACACGAGAAAACCGCAGAAATACACCACCACACACAGGCGGTACAACACGTACCAGCCATTACCCCCTCCATTACCCCACTGTACACACACATGCGCACAGAATCAGTTTATCAAGCAAGATGCGTCTTTTTTCATCGACTCTAATTGGTCGTAATTCGCTAAAACACAAACTCAATAATAAATTGTTTCAGGCACACGCAAATACTCTTGCAATCATAGGGACACTGACTCGTTGGAAACAAAAGTGTCTCCCCGCATGGAAAGACAATATGGTGATAAATGAATTGATTACATCCGCCTAGGACGTAACGGAATAACACGGCAAAGAAAAATGTAATCTAGACTTTCTATAAGCAGAAGCACATGCGTAAAAATATTCTATACACATTGAAAAAGCTTTGTTCTATCTCTGAACTGAAGCTGAGTGCGCGCGCACACAAGCACATTGAAGTACGCAAGCACGTGTCTGTAGTCTCACATGGTAAACAGGAGCGCCCCCATCACATTAATTTCTTTCACCATCACCCTTATTTATTTAATTGTTCCATTCATCATATTCATTAATTAATGTGCTTTAGCTTTCAATAGACTGGGGGGTGCCGTATGGTCCTAGAGGCCGGTGCAACCCAAAACACAAATAAACAAACAAACAAGCACATGCATGTATGTGTCGCACCTGGCTGACGGCGAAGTCGATCGTATTATCGTATTTCAGACTGAACTTGGACCAGTCGATGAGCTGCATAATGCACAGCCCCTTCTGTCTACCAGAGTGTTGTAGATAGGTAGGAGATACCTCACTGATATCTCACTGTAAACGTAGAAATATCGCATTAGCTAGCAGCACGTATTGTGGCTGAATGCTTCAATGCAGTAGGAAAAATTACGCGTTTAGGAACTATTCTGATTTTTTTAAATTTGTTATTTCTTCACTGTTTTTAAATTCAATTGACGCTAATGGAATAATTCAAAAGAAAAGTCAGTGTGAAGCACAAACCAATTTCCGCAGTAATTGTCTATAATGTTTTGCTAACGTACTAGATTTTTCAACTGGAATATACAAACATTTTAAATTTTTAAATGTTCATTTCAAATTTATCTTGGTAAATTTATTTAAACTAGTAATTTAAATAATATGTATATTTTAACTCATTTCAGATGATGAATTTACATCAATCATATTTTTCGAAGATCTTATTTATACTTAAATTTTAAATTTATTTAAATTAAATTGAAATTTAAATTTTAAATTAAATTTTAACTTAAATTTTAAATTAAATTTAAATTATACCTTAATTTATACTTTACGTTAACAATCAATTGAAAATTATAAAGAACACAACAACTTATCAGGCAATATATTTCACAATCACATCTGTTTTTGCCTTGAACTACATGAACATCGACATTTGTACGCACACCCAATGCCCACAAAAGCACACGCGAAAAAACCCACTGCCAAAAATTGCCAAAAAACGAGCACACACGAAGAGCTTTTTCGCGTGAAAAACGCACTTATAAAACAGCAAAAATACCATTAATAATACCAAAAATAATGCATCCGCAAATTGGCATATGAGAATTATACACGAAAACATGAGTATATGCTAAGGGACGTATTTTTCCCGATATATATTATTGCTACAGCTTGATACAGCTCAGTGTTAAATGCCCCCAAAAAAACGCACCTTGTAATCTAACGCCTCTCACTTCGCCTCGAAGCAACAGGCACACACACACACACACACACACACACACACACACACACACACACACACACACACACACACACACACATACATACATACACACACACACACATACACACACACGTGCGCGTGAATACACCAGCGACAAAACACGCATGCGCAAATAAAAATCTCCAGTACTGAGTATTATTGTCATCATATGATATATCCACGCCGAACCCACAAGCCACAGCGCCAAATACAACAATACAATACAGCGCCAAATACAACAATACAATACAGCGCCAAATACAAGTGCATAACACCACGGTGTCATCACACACACACACACACACACACACACACACACACACACACACACACACACTCACGCACACATATTCACACACAGAGAGAGGCAAATTACACACACACACACACACACACACACACACACACACATACACACACACACACACACAGACACACAGACAGACAGACACACACATTCACATACAGAGCCAGATATATTACACACACACACACACACACACGCACACGTACCCACACAGAGACACACATATTCACATACAGAGACAGACATATTACACACACACGCACACACACACACACACACACACACATAGATAGACACACACACACACACACAGACACACATATTCACATACAGACAGACACATTCACACAGACACAAACATATTCAAATACAGAGACAGACATATTACACACACACACACACACACGCACACACACACACACACACATTCGACACACACACACACACACACACACATTAGACACACACACACTCACACTCGTATACACACACAAACACACACAAACACACGCACACACACACACACACACACTCGTATACACACACGCTCCTACACACATACACACACACACGCACACACACATACAGACGGAAGTAGAGACACGCATGTGCGGTTAAGCTCTTGCATGGCCAAACATGATATCACAGTTTTGCGAGTTCTTCCTGACCATGTTGAAAGTGCTGCCCGGCAGAAGGGCGCGACTGCGTCGAGTTCGCCGCAGTTTGTGTTTGGTGCCGGCCACGCGCTCCTGTTTGCGAACCACTTGCCTGCAGACAAACCAATCACAAACGCGCCCGGCCCAGCACACACACATTACATTACATTACATTAAGACATTTATATCGCGCTTTTCACCCGAGGGTCTCAAAAGCGCTCACACACACTCAAGCACAAGAGCCATACACATACACAATCACGAACACACACACTCACCTACATACACACACACAAAACAGACAAGTACATATACGCACAAACACAGACACACTAACGTTTACATACTCAAAAACGCATACTCACGTTTACATACGTTTACATACTCACACACACACACACACACACACACATGTTTGAATAAAATACACCGTGCCAGACGCCAGATATCAACCGAAAAACAAACGCAATAATAATAATAATAATAGTAATGTTCTTAATCAATTAATAAAAATAAAAATTCATATACACTGCAGACTAAATTCATAACCCGCTAGAAGACCAAATATATTCTACGACAAAGCACATAGCAATAGCAAACATTTCTGCATTGATTCAAAAGCGCATATTGACAACACATCCAATGTGTGCGTATGTGTGTGTCCGTGTGTGCGTGTGTCAGTGTGTATGTATATGTATGTGTATCGGTGTGTGTTTCGATGTGTGTGTCGGTGTGTCAGTGTGTGTATCGGTGTGTTTGTGTCGGTGTATGTTTCGATGTGTGTCGGTGTGTGTTTGTGTGTCAGTGTGTATGTATATGTATGTGTCGGTGTGTCAGTGTGTATGTGTGTATCGGTGTGTGTATCGGTGTGTGTTTCGATGTGTGTGTCGGTGTGTGTCAGTGTGTATCGGTATGTATGTGTGTGTATCGATGTGTATGTATGTGTGTGTGTGTGTGTGTGTGTGTGCCTGAGCGTGGCGGGTGCCTGCATGACGCGAGTACACATGCGAAAGCCATCGTGAGTCTCCACGTCAATATTGGAGTCGATTACTAGCTGGGCTGACAAATCCCCTGTTACTCGGGCAGCCGCCAACTCAGTATCAGCTGATACCATTGTGCGTAACAGTAGAGCACCTCTATCACACAAATACACACAAGCACAAGCACATACACACACACACACACACACACACACACACACACACACACCGATACAAACACGCATGCACAAGCAAACATACACACACACACACACACCGACACAAATACACACAAGCACAAGCACATACACACACACACACAACGATACAAACACGCATGCACAAGCAAACATACACACACACACACCGATACAAACACGCATGCTAAAGCAAACATACACATACACACACACACACCGACACAAATACACACAAGCACATAAACATACACACACACACACCGATACAAACACGCATGCACAAGCAAACATACACACCGACACAAATACACACAAGCACATATACATACGCAAACACACACCGACACAAATACACACACAAGCACATATCCACATACACACACACCGATACAAACACGCATGCACAAGCAAACATACACACACACACACCGACACAAATACACACAAGCACATATACATACACAAACACACACCGACACAAACACACACACAAGCACATATCCACATACACACACACAAGCACATACACACACACACAACGATACAAACACGCATGCTAAAGCAAACATACACATACACACCCCCACACAAATACACACAAGCACATAAACATACACAAACACACACCGACACAAACACACACGCACAAGCACATATCCACACACACACACACCGATACAAACACGCATGCTAAAGCAAACATACACATACACACACACACCCACACAAATACACACACAAGCACATACACACGACACACACACACACACACCGACATACACACATCTATGTATGTGTGTCTGTGAGTACTGTGAATGGTTGTAGATATAACTGTATCATTCTGTTATTATAATCACCGCTATCAATGTATCAAGTTAGTGACCAAGTTAATAATTATTGTACAAGTCTACAAAAGCGACCAGACCTTCTTTATCTACTTTGTTCGTTTATGTTTGTTGTATATGATAAGAAAAAATTGACTGGTGGAAAATAAATCAATGAATTTGGACACACAAACACACACACACACACACAGGGCCTATCTCTCTCTCTCTCTCTCTCTCTTTCTCACCTGGTGTCAATTAGCGCGTGTGCGTTGCGGTGCCACAGTGACACTTGCACCTGGCCGGCAAAATCGAAGGCAACGCCGCCGACGGCTGCCAGCCGCGCCGTCACTCCGTTTTGCAGCAACATAGAGTCCTGGTGGTCGTGCAATACCAACGTGCCCTGCGCCCAATTCACCACACACACACACACACACACACACACACATGTGCATTTCGGAATACAAACACAAAGAAGGAATCTATCGAAATCTAGGAATATATACGAAAATATCCACGGAAGCAGCTCGCAAACGTATAAACTATGAAGCGGCCAAAATTTTGTAATATATATTTGAACGATAAATGCTACCATGTTTGTGTATGTGTATGTATGTATTTGTGTGTATGTTCATACATGTATGCATGTGTGTATTTATATATATGTATGTTTGTATAATGTATGTATATATTGCAATGAAAAGCGCGTGCCCAGCGATTGCAATAAAACATCGATTGATTGATTGATTGATTGAAGGAAGACGAGGACACAACAGGAAACTAAAGAAAACCAGATGCCGCAGCGACTTGAGGAAATATGGCTTCCCGTTTAGGTGCATTACCAAGTGGAATTATTTAAGCAATGATGTTGTGGCGGTCTCAACCATAAGTTTCTTCAAGTCGTTGTTGGACAAATGTGACAATTGAGACGGGACAGCTCGAGCCATGCTCATCTCCCGTACATTCAACTCGGTGAGAACACATGTACGTATGTAGTTGTACTCGCTAGTTGTACTCGCTAATTGTTGTGTACAGGAGATGGGCAGGACTGTCCTGTCTTAACCCCAATAGGCCCAAATACTGCTTTTGATTCCACTACATCTCTAGCGAGACTCTATCTCCAAATATTGACAAAGCCATTTTGGAAAGTACATTTTGTTATATGCCTAACCACTCCGGTCTGCCCAAGACATATATTTTATCGCCTTCGATCTCTCTCACTAACCAACCTAACACCAAAAATTATTCTATCCAGCTAGTTTTTGCCAATGCTAGTCCGGACCATGAGCGTTTCGAGTTCAGTTCCTCACTGAATCTCCCCAAGCCCTCAAATATTTTTCCTTATACGAGACAGACGCCACTGACAGACTGACAGACAGACATACAAACGCACCTGCGCCGCCGACGTCCTCTCGCTGCACGAGCCGGCCAACAGCTGGCCCATCAGCTGCGCCTGGCTGGAGAACAGCTGCAGCGGTCGCAGCTGCCGACCAAGCAGAGCCAACTGAAGCCGCGCCTGCACACGGCCCGTGTCGCCGACGTCAGCCGCTCCAAGCAAGCCGCTTAATCCGCCGGCGTGTATAGCAAACTGACGTACATACACATACACACGCACACGCACACACAAAGAGACTAAATTATGCGGTAGTGGGCGTGCAAAACTGTACACAATGAGATCTGTTTATTCGTGTAAAACTCAAATGCTTAGCGAACATATCTATGTGTGTGTGTGTGATTGTGTGTGATTGTGTGTGAGTGTGTGTGTGTGGATGGTGAGACTATATATATACATATATATGTATCTTTTGTATAGTAATTTTGCACAGAAAAGCCGTTTTGTTTGAAAAAAGGAGTGCAATAAACGCAAAAAAGGAACTGAAAATTCTGAAATTACTCTTGTTTGAGATAACATATATTTCTCTCTTTCACACTCCAGTCGTTTTGCAAATTGTTTTGTGTTGTATGATATATCATGTTTGATTGTTATTCGATTTTATTGCCTTGTGATTGTATTATTGTGATTATATTATATTAATTTAGTTCCTCACTATATTTGATTTAAACAAGTCCAAAAAGAAGCTTCGGCTTTGTCAATGTGCTATACGATTTGTTTTTTCACATGTGTGTGCTTATATGTATGAGTGACAATAAACCTAAACAAACAAACAAACACACACACATGTAAGTGGTGTGCTATACAAGAGGCCAACGTTTACATTACGCCAAAAGCGTTTACATTACGCCAAACACATCAGAGGCGCTTCTTGTACACATGGGGTCACCGCAGGGTGGTAATAGTGCACTTGCACTGTTCCCCTATGCTACTGAATTTGACTGTTATTAATAATTATAATAACTAGAGGCGTAGATTTGTATGTCGAGGCCCGGGGGATGACAGCCATCATGCATTAGTATTCAGAGATGGCTCAATGGTATGGGCCCTAAACCATTTTAAGCCTAATAAATTATAACACACACATACCTCATTGAAAAGTATTTTGCATATAGTTGCATACACACACACACACACACACATACATACTTGTCATGTATTGTTACTTTTGGCTATGCTAATTTTCATGACAATATACCCAATGAATAGAACTAAGCATAATTATCGGGACATATTCATCGCCCGCAGCCAATTTGTCGAGGGGAGGGGGGGGAGTATACACCCCTCCTGGATCCAAGCCCAGGGTCATAATTAACCAACGCACCTGTAGCAGCTGCAGTGTGGACGCCGGCGTATCTAGCTGTACGGCAAACTGTGAGTGTCTCAATGCCCGCCGACTGGCCATCAACACAGAGCTAGCCAGCGAGGCGCTCACGGCTCCGGCGTGCTGATATAACTGCCGATGCAGAACAGACGACGTACCGCCGCCGCCCGGCGCCAATACGTCATAGTTTGCGACGCGCGGGTCGCTCATCAGTCGCCGTCCGGCGGCGGCAACCGCCGGACGCCGCTCGGCCAGCGTCGAGGCCAGTTTGAGAAGGTAGGTTGTCAACTGACGGCGGGACATTGTTTCCCCAGCGGCCGCGACGGAGTTGGCGGCTGAAGACGGGGTATAAGGCTCGGGCACGATATAGCGAAGTACAGACAGAGCAGCTTCAGAGTCCTCGGCGCAGTTGAGAAGAATTTCGGCGGCCAATACACGTAGCGATAAACTGTGTCTGCGTGAGCAAAAACACACACACGCACACACACAAAACACACGCACACACACACACACACAAACACAAATACGTGAGAATGGATCGACCTATAACGGAGTGGTTATGGTATATTTATTAACATGTATTTTATTTATATATCGTTACCGGAGATTAGCTAATACCTCACGTCGTGTATGTTTGTGTGTGTATGTGTGTGTGTGTGTGAGCAGTTCTGACTCGGCTTCACCCTATTTCACCGCTCCCCCCAAAAAAAAATCAGACACGAATGCCAAACAAAAGGCGTGATTGAAAGACACTCAATGTAATCATTCAGACAGAGCATGAATAAAGTATCACATCCAATACTCACTCTTGGCGAGTCTGGAAGAAAACTGCGCTCAGACGATTGCGGAAAGGCGCGAGCACAGATACAGGAAGCAGAGTAAGAGAGCGCATCGCCTCCTCCGCACACTCTGTCTCATTGCCCTCTGCCTAACCTCACACATACACACACACACACACACACATACAATTAGCAGAAACGTTGTGTACATATATGTATGCAAGTAAGTCTGTATGTGTGTTTATAAGTTGCGTATAATCCACGGGTCTTTGTCGATAGCATATACACCCATATATGATAGAAAACTACTCCAAACTCCGACCAATTAAAACAAGAAAAATTATTGCAAAAAAATCGAGCATTCAAGAAGCAGAATGAATAGAACAAGTTTCTGTTTCATTAGAAAACATAATGACCAGATGCGAAAACAAAATGGTATTTTAGAATTGAAACAATCATTAACCCATAATCACGATATTGAGTACAAGCATTTTGATAATTTCGAGCGTGTATATCAATTAATTTCAATCTATTTTATTAAAACATTGCGTTGATATAACAAACAAAAACAAACAAAATGTTAATAAATAAAAATAGCCTCATGATTAAACGCCTGATATTTACTTTCAAGTGGTCTCATATGAAATCCCCGGGAGATAATGAACTAACCCAGTGGTTCTCAACCTTTTTATTTCCGTATCCCCCTTCAACACAATTTGAATACTTGTGGCCCCCCAGAAACTGTCTTTGGGTCCCCCTAGAAGTCCCTGCGGCCCCCATACAATTGAAACGTACAACATCAAAAATAATTACATATATAAACAAATTTATTCAACATAAGTCTTTCGTGGATATGGTGGTCCCCATTTTTATAATTTGGCCCTATGGCTCCTCAAAAAAAATTCCTTGGCGCCCAAGGGGACATATAGCCCACGTTGATAAACACTGCGCTAAAGCATCACATTGGCTATCACACATGAACCCCCCCCCCCTGTATCTGACCAGTGTCATTAGCGCAGGGGCGGACTCAGGCAGGGGCCAGTTGGCTAGCGCGTGCACGTGCATTGTGCAACATTGCACCTCCGTGCACGATGACAAACCGCTCAACAACCGCGCAGACACCGTCGAACACAACTGTACACACACACACACACACACACACACACACACACACACACACACACACACACACACACATTTACACATATAGACACCATGGACTGTTGTGTAATTAAGTTTTCATTTCAGAAATGTGTGTGTACAACGCGTGTGTGTAAAGGAATGGTGTGTGTGTGTGTGTGTGTGTGTGTGTGTGTGTGTGTGTGTGTGTGTGTGTGTGTGTGTGTGTGTGTTTGTGTGTGTTATAGAACTGTCTGTGAGCTATAACTCGACGTGCTTTAGCCGGATTAATGTGTAATTTAATATTTAACTTTCATGTATAAATATTGTCATGTAACAATATATTAGGCAATACATTGTTATGAGTTGAACAGAACTCAACCCACACACACACACACACACACACACACACGCATACAAACACATAGTGACCTGCTGGTCTAAATGATGGTTGATACTGCAGTAAGACTTGGCGAGAGCGGCCAGTGTGAGCAGAAGAGAGTGCTGCAGCTTGGACGAAGCAGAATCTCGTCTGCTCTCGGCCAAAATATCTGCTCAGCGTGAGAACAAAAAACACACACATCTGAAGAATTCTCTAAAACAGGGATGAAAGAAATTATGTGAAAAATTGAAGAAGATATATGTGTTATATCTATGATATATATTTTCCTTGAAAAAACATTTTTCTTCTTCTTACAGCAGCCTTAACCTGTAAGAGTCAATATTGAACTTAAAAGAATTTTGCTATTACGTTGTTTGTACTTTTATTATCTTTTTCATATAGTCATGAAAAATCCAGGAGGTGCGAAAACCGACTTCTTATCTTCTTCTTCTTTCCTTGATAACGGTTGCGGACACTGAAAAAAGGTTGAGAACCACTGATATAAGCGCACATATTCACATTTAACTTGTGTACCTTGTAATATATTTACATGCAAACATGCCCAAACTTTCACCAACACACACACACACACACACAAAGTAGCATATTTAAACATTCAATCAAACACATTGACATATACATATACACATCAGGACAGACAGACAGACACGACAGACACATATCTAGACAGACACATATCTAGACAGACACACATATAGACAGACACACATATATACAAACATCCAGACAAATACAGACATATGGAAACAGACACGCATATGGACAAACAGATAGATACACATAGACAGACAGGAATATAGAGACACATACACATACATAGACAGACAGACAGACAGGAAGATAGAGACACATACACAAACAGACAGACAGACAGGAAGAGAGAGACACATACATAAACAGACAGACAGACAGGAATATAGACACATACACAAACAGACAGACAGAAAGGAAGATAGAGACACATACACAGACAAACAGACAGACAGACACGAAGACCTGTAAGTATGGCGCGAGGAGGGCGCGCCACAACAGCCAGGGCTGCCAGATATCGTTCCTCAGAGTCGGTATCGCGTGAGCCCGAGCGACCCCAGTCTAGCAGGCGAAGTACAGCACTGTGAGCTTCCTCTGTAGCAGCCGCCGCAGTCACGTCCAACAATAAAGGCCTGATCATACATACACACATACATACTTAATTACACACGCACACATACATACATACGAGCACACACACAAGCAAAAATACACAAAATGACACACATATACACGAGTAGACACACATACACACACACAAGTACATACACAAATACAGTAGCATACACACACATACACACTAGCAGAAACATACAGAAGCACACACACTCACACACATCCACACACACACACACACCAGCCACACAAACATGTACACATAAACAATATCACATACATACACACATATACAGTCATAACAAACATACACACATATGCAATCACACAAGCTTCTCATTCAGACAGACGATATTAAACTGGATTGCCGTTTTGCCGTTTTCAATCGTCTTCTTCTTTGTCGTCTCGATGGCTCATGCGAGTTTTTGATGATGGCTACTGAGATTGCTGAATAAATCATCAATGCGTAACATTTCAGAGCAACCGGCGTCCACCTCTTCAGACCTCTTCAGACTTCCAGACGACGAAGAACAAGATTGATAACTGCAAGGCATCAATCCAGTTTGATCTCGTTTGTCTGAATGAGAATATGCCTCCAGGCTACACCAACACCAAATCAAACACACACACAAACACACACACACACACGTTAACACTGACGTACACCGTACCTGTACCGCCGCAGTGCCGGATCGTCGAGTGCGGCGACAATTTCGGCGCTGGACGCGCGTCTAGCATGCGGCAACAGCGCCACAAACGCCGCAACGTCCATCTCGGCCGGCGACAGTGAAGATGACGGTGATGATGGTGATGATGGTGATAGTAGAGATAGAGCGACGCGCGTCAGACTTTCTGTGCATGTGGCCTGCAGGCGACAGCCGTACGGCAAGGCGCGACCGGCCGCCGTTGTGTGCTCGCTCCAGGCGTCGTGCGGCGACTCGAGCGACATCTGCTGGACGGCGGCCGAAATAGAGCTGGCAGAAGCGGCGACGAGAGAGTGAGTGGTAGGTTCTGATTGAGTGGAATCTGTGGTGTGTATATACACACATAAACACACACACACACACACACACACACACACACACACACACACACACACACACACACACACACACATATACGATGTACAATAAGCAAGCACTCATTGTCAATAGACGAACACACACACTGACACACACACACACACACACACACACACACACTGACACGCACACATTTATATTTTGTTTTTGCATTGTTCTGTTACATGTTTTGTTTTAGCATATGTTTTGTAGTAATTTGTTGCACTGCACAAATCTTGTTTAAAAATATTCATTGTCTGTCTAGCAAGCCATGGCTTGACAGACTATATTGCCTCTGATGTTTTCGTTACTTTGTATTACCTGTGTGATGTTGTTTTTTGGCAATAAATGATACAATACAAAAAAATACACAAATAGACACACACATACACATATAAACACATACACACACAGACACCCACAAACACACACACACACACACTAACATATACACACTGACACCCACAAACACACACATATACGCATAAACGCACGCACACACACACACACACACATATATGTACACATAAACACACACACAGACACACATAAGCCCACACCCACACACACATAAACAAACACACACACACACACACACACACACACACACACACACACACACACACACACACACATAAACACACGGTGCTGCAGTAATTTGAAAAGTATACATATAGTATACATACATATATATATATATATATATATAGTTTCCCATATCGATAAGTGTGGATAAGTGGAATGAATTAAGTTAAGAAGTAGTCGATAGTGAAAGGTTGAGCAAGGCTGGACCGAATTGTGGATATTGAGACGATCTTATCCCGTATTTAAACAACTTGGTATATACAAATGGGTGAATACACACTTAAACACATATAGAACACATGCACACACACATACACACACGTAAAGTCAGTTTGCTACCACAAGTACGACACACACACACATACATACATGTACATACAAAGACACACACAGAAATATGAACTTCCCTATAGAAGTATGGATGATTGCCGAATGAAATAAGGCGTGTAAAACAACTGTGTCAGTGGCTTCAAGAAGAAATATGACTACTGGAAGACGGGAACAAATGAGACAATATAACTTCCTGTTCAAAGTCTTCAACAGCTTGGTGAATACACACAGCGATGCGCAATGCAATGGGCGATTCATTGCAGAGCGTTTCTTCAACGTAATAATATAATATAATTACGCATTTAAACACAGCAGTAGACAAGGCTTTGTTCGCGTGTAATTTTTGCGGGGGCAAAGCCTCACGGTCCCGGCTGGCAAACCGCAGGTCCGGCCGCCACACACGGGTTATCGCAGTCACGGCCAGCACAGAAAAACTGTACGACTGCGCGCACACGAAACCCGCCTTGCGGCAATTGGGCTATCACTTTAAGAAACGAACCCATCCGTTTCACCTCGCCAGGGAATCGAACCCTGGACCTTTCGTGCACAAAGCGTGCGTCTTAGCCACTCGGCTACGAGGCGGACAAAAATAACTCCCGCGCCGGGAATCGAACCCGGGCCTTCTGGGTGAAAGCCAGATATCCTAGCCACTAGACCACGCGGGACATTCAACATAGCCTCACTCTTAGCCTGGTGTCTTTGATCAACTAAAAATTAAGACAGAAGAACAATGAAGGAATTGTCATTTTGATATAAAAAATTTTTTTTGAAAAGTCTTGGTAGAGCAGAAAATTTTTTAATAAAGTCTTGTTAGAGCAGAAAAAAATTTAATAAAATGTCTTGGTAGAGCAGAAAAAAGATTAATAAAAAGTCTTGGTAGAGCAGAAATAGAAACAACTGGAGATGAAGCAGACAAAAGCAGATATAAGCAGAAATAAGCAGAAATAAGCAGAAATGAGCAGAAATAAGCAGAAATGAGCAGAAATGAGCAGAAATGAGCAGAAATAAGCATAAATAAAAAGTCTTGGTAGAGCAGAAATAGAAACAGCTGGAGATGAAGCAGACATAAGTAGAAATAAGCAGAAATGAGCAGAAATAAGCAGAAATAAGCAGAAATAAGCAGAAATGAGCAGAAATAGGCAGAAATGAGCAGAAATGAGCAGAAATATAGCGTCAAGCCGCTCACCAAGCAGACGTAAGTGTTGCCAGGCCGCCACTTGACTGCCAAACTGCGGCCGGACAACCGGATAGAGAAGATGTCGTTCAAATGAGTCGGCACCGCTGAGCCACAACTGTCTGTCGGAAAAAGACAAGATACTAGGTGGCTCACGGCGCACACAAAACCAAAATAGCCAAGAAAAAGACCAAAAAAAGACTAGACAATTGTTTTCCCAGTTGCAGGGATTTGAAATTTGGTGGAGATTAAATTCAGTGGTTGAAAACATGAGTTATTCTTACACCCTGAAAATTGATTTTGCAAGTTTTTTGTTTATATATTTTATGTTTGTGTGATGATATATTTGTTCATAAAAAACCAACAAAAAGGAAGGCGAATTACTAAATAATCATGAATATTTTGCCAATTATCCTACGTTTTCAGCAACAAAACTATAAAAATATATCTAAATTTGTTCAATATAAACACATTTATTCAGCACAAAATAACCGAACAAAATTCTAAAAAATTCAGGAATAGATAATTTTCTCTGTTTGATATTTGCAGCTTCATATTTGACAGTGAACATTTTTTCGCCCCCCTCCGTAACAACGAAAGCAGCAGAGATGACAAGAGAGAGGAGAATGGGGGTATACTCTCACCCTCTGTGTTTGTGCATTACGCTAATACCGCGGCTGCCAGACAGGTAATATCGTGTGCTACGCTCAGATAACACGTTCATGGATAACGGCTACACACACACACATAGTCATACGTATAAATACATCCACACACACACATATACACAAACATATATACGCACTTATACATAAATACTCACGCATAGACACATACACATGCATAAACACACATACATATAAATTAATACACACACATATATATATATATATATATATGCATGTACACGTAAAATAATGAAATATAAATATATATATATATATATATATATATATATATATATATGAATATGTCAGTATGTACAAGTGTATGTGTGTATCGTGTAGAGTAGCCATTATAAAGCTCAAACAATAATTCACTTGATAATTTCAATTATCCTGGTAGAAGTCTGAACATTGAGTTCGTTGTGTGAGTCATGCAGAAATATGCAAATAGTTAGCTCGTGATGTTCAAAGCCAGGGGTCTTCCAATTTATCACCAATTTACATGTGTAGATTTTATGATATATCAACACTCAATACAAGAATATATCAGAAGGCGAGCTCATAGAAAACTGCAAGAAACTGGAGTGTAAAACTAGCCTGTCCTTGGGTGTGAGTTGAAGTGTTGGCGGTCGAAACGTTACGACAATTTGTCTTGTGTTTGAGCAGCGTGTTGACGTCAGACCACGAGTATGTGACGTCACACTCGCCCGACAAGTCCAATTCTGTCGTCTGAGCGCCAATCGCACAAAAACGACAGCATCCACATGTACAGAACACAAAAAATTATCATAATTATTAGTATTATTAATTACAGGCAAATTCAGTAGTATGGAGGAAGAGTGTAAGTGCACTATTACCACCCTGCGGTGACCCCATGTGTACTGGAAGCTAACCGAAAAAAGGATGTAGATAGTTTGCGAAAAGTGCGTTTATTTAGTATGAGAACCCAAGCCAAAAAGCCAAAAACTCAACCAGAATAATATATATGCAGGTGCGAACACAAGAGAGTAAAAAGAAAAAAGAAACGGAAATTAGATTTATCAATTATATCAATCAACAACAACAACAAACCATGTATTTGGTATAGCGCACTAATTTGCAAAGGCGCGAAAACGTACAAAATACAGCAAAATAAGGTATAAAAATGATAGGGGCTCAAAAAGAACAATAAAATGAGCTGAAGTGACAAGACACAAAAAAATCAAGAGCAGAAAATATATACAACAATCAAGCAAATCAATAAAATATATACAGCGCATGATCAGAGGCGAGAGAAAATAAAAGAATTGAACCAAATATTATTAGTGAATCTTTACATATTGAATTATTATTATTATTATTATTATTATGCGTCAAACATATTTTATTATACATTACCCATATTACACATATGGTTATTGTCTATTTATTTATACACAATATTTGCATGCAATTGGACGTAGAGCATATGCGTCAACGGACGGACGCATGAGAATACCTGTGCGTCGCCGGCGCGCCAAGACAGCAGCATATTAGCGGCGCCGTACACCAGCTGACTGACGTATTCCGACTGCGAAGCGGGACGCCATAATCTGTCCACAATACCGCCGGGTGCCGTCGAGGGGGAGAGATGAGAAAGCTGTACTAACAGACGCGCACCGCCGACCGGTAACCTGTCCAGCAAAGACTGGTGTCGTGTCCATGATGATGTTGAAGGAGATTGGTGGTGGTGTAATGAGGAGGAGGAGGATGGTGGTGTATTGGAGGTGGCCGAGTGGCCGGATTTCATCAGTAACTGTGGTGACTTCAACTGACACACACACACACACACAGAGAGAGAGAGACACACACACATACATAAAAACACAAATACACACACACACACACACACACACACACACACAGAGAGAGAGAGAGACACACACACATACATAAAGACACAAATATATACACACACACTCAGTATATACACACACACAGACAGACACACAGACACACTCAGTTCGATGTTTAGTGTTCAGTTTGAGTTGGATGTTTAATCTCATTTTGACATGTGGATTGGCAAAACAAACAATTATACAGACAAAAGCCATGAAAACATTGGCGTGAACAGTTTACCGATGTGAAAAATTGGCCAAATATGTGCAATAGCTTGATGAAAAACGTAAATTAACACGTAAATGATAGGAAATAACGGATTTTTCTCAACATATTCTATATGTGTAACAAACAGAGCAATAGAAAAACACTACCGGAGAAAAGTTCCTCATTTTGCGTGAGCTTATTGACTGCCTGCATTACTATTAAAAACCTAGTATTTCAGGCCAGAAATAATGAAATGGGCTTAATGTGACTGGGATCTACCGTTTGTGATTATGTGTGTTTTACTGTCGTTTTGTTTTGTGTTTGGTGAATGGTTGCTATGGTTTCAAATAATCAGTTGTCTTGTCTTGTGTAGTGTAGTAAATGACGGATTGTTTTATGCACTTTTTCACTGCACTGCAGCGGTTGAAATTTGGTGGATTTGCGATGATTGCGTGCGATATGTCAGTGTGGTATCTCAGGATTTTAATAATTCACTATTTGCTAATATGGCCGGGATCTAGAGCACCTGCACCAGTAGCAATTGCTGGTTGCCACTGGAGGAGCTCCACACTGTCGAGCAGTCGAGTCGTGCCAGCAGCTGGTAGCCCACATCCGACCCCGTGCCCTGCGGCGAGGCATCACCCAGCAGCACGCTAGTGTTGTACGTGTAACTGTGACTGCCCCCCAATGGCACATACGACCGCACTGCACACACACACACAAACACACACACATTTTCTTCTTTTTTCCATTTATTGAAACAATTATATTGCGCAATGTGTCTCAGATGCGCAGACAGTACAATATTATTGCAATGCGGCATTGTACAAACACACACATACACATTCAGAGGAAGTGCGGATTTATCATTGTCACTGACAGGTCAGCTCGCATTCTTCGGCATTTCGGCAAGGTGAACATGATGTATGGGCAAAAGGACCACACACACATATATATACAGGTATAAGCGGACAGACAGGTGGAAAAACATCATTGACAAACACACACATGTACACACACACACACATGCACACAAACACACGTTGCTTTACATTGCATTATAACATTTATAACGCGCTTTTCACCCGAATGTCTCAAAAGCACTCATACACACACTCAAACAAGAGTTATACATACACACACACACACACACACATTATGGGGACTTCGAACACCCCCGATTATGAAGCGCTGTTCTAGAACAAAAAAAACCCGGAAAGTTAGTTTAACCAAACAGACATGCCATAATAGCCCCATTCTCTGTCTATTCTGTTCACGTTCCTGCAACAATGCAACAATGCTACTCTGTCCGCCGTGTCTGCAACATTGCATATTGCAAGCACACACAGAGCAAAGGGCAATTTTTCCGGCTGTGCAATATCAACGCGTCAGGCTTGATCAGGCGTGAAATAAACATGTCCCAACATGTCCACGAGTAAATGTGACGCGACACTAATAGACGCCCACTAATAGACGTGTCAAATGCACATTGGTCAATGATAGAATTTCAAGGACTTTCGAATTTGGCTGAATTTCGGGGCGATGAGTCATGTACATGCATCACTACGCAACGTCTTTGCGATAATGCTTATATAAACAAATTCTACGGAAAGATATATTTCTTGACCTCTTTCAGTGAACAAATGAAGAGTTGATGGAAACAATTCGGGGAGAGCTTCAGCCCTCTGAGCGCCCTCTGGATCCGCCGTTGGAAATCAACTATTTGTCAACCCTCGAAGCCCCGCACCCAGATCCTAGGTCCGCCCCTCGCTAATGGAGTCACTTGTTTATGATGAATCGCCATGAATAGGCTGGCCACAATAGACAATAACACAAGAGACATCGTGTCTAATATCGTGGCTGACACTGGTGCCGTAATAGGTCATATTACAGCAGCATCCAGCGATGGTCGCTTACCGATCACGTTGCTCAAACTAATACGCATTAGTTTCATTCAATCCAGCTAGATCTCCTCTCAACCAGATACGAGTAGCGTTCAATAAGTACTGCCTCTGGCCCACTTCTTATAGCAGTAGATAAACGAAGCTTGATGCATTTATTGGTCTTTCTCTACATAGGAATCACCGAGAGTTGTGAGTTTCTTCCATATTTTTACGTATTTGATGCAGCTCTGGACACCGTATTTATACAACACACCCTCGGTTCGTCCTTCAGCAATGTCGGAGCTTCAGAAATCAAGGGTGCATCGTCATGGAAAGATATTTCCCTTCAAAAACAACTTCATGATCGGGAAGAGGCCCTAATATTCCAAATTCTCGATTAGTCTACCTTCCCATTCATACACGTACACATACGAACAGCAGCATTCGAGATCACGTAGAACAATAAAAACCGAGGTCTAACTTCGATCTCACAAGACAAACCTGGTCTCAAATGTAAATAAACGACTATACGTGACTAGGAACGATTCTAAAGCTCCTGCATACGACAATTACCAGCCATTTGGGCATCTCTGTACGATGTACACACTAAACCAACACGATAATACCAAATAAATTCAACAAAACGAAGGGTAAGATCCAGAGCCGATGCGAGGTCTTATGGTCCCCCAAAAAAGCAATACTTGAGCCCGCATTATTAAAAATAAATCACCATTAAAATAGAAATAAGACAGAGAAAAAGCAGTTACGAGCAGCCCCTCAGTCTCCTGGGGACTTAAGGTATTTTTATGTGCTGCTTTATGATAAATTTCTATAAAAATGAATGAGACAACGGGGCCCCTCAACATTCGGGGTCCCTTCTGGTTAGGAGGGTGGTTGCTACGGCCCTGATAAGGACTCCCGCAAGAGAACAAAGTCAAGTGGGTTGTGCAGTGACATACTCTGAATGTCGGGCAGTGGAGAGGCATGTCTGCCACTGGGCAGACTGGACGACCAAACGACGAGTAGCGGCAACAAACGCACGACCCACACCACACACCGTGTCAGCATTGACGCACATTAAGCCGTCGTCAAACACTCTCACACTATCATACACACACACACACACAACCACAGGTGGGCTCTGAAGTCGAAGACAAACCCGCAGACACAGGAACAGCCAACAAGAACACGGCGGTGGTGAAGGGCGAAATGCACACGAATCACACACACACACTATCAAGCCACAGCTATACACACGCGGCTGTCATAGCAGACAACGAACTAGAAGCTAGTACACACACACACGAACACACACACACACACACTGACTGACTGACTGAATGTCTGTCCAGTTGCCTTAACAAAGTCCACCATCGGTGACAACCATTGCACACATAGGCGTGTATGTATGTGTATGTATGTGTGTGTGTGTATGAGTATGTGTATGTATGTATCTCCATGTGAATCACATGCACGTTCGTATATGTTGTTGGTAGGCATAGAGAGTATGTATGTGTATGTGTGTGTGTGTGTGTATGTGTATGTGTGTGTGTGTGTGTGTGTGTGTGTGTGTGTGTGTGTGTGTGTGTGTGTGTGTGTGTGTGTGTGTGTGTGTGTGTGTGTGTGTGTGTGTGTGTGTCGAGCTATCGGTAGAACCAGTTGGACCACTGGACGCCATGGGTAACGGAAGAACGCTGCGAGTGTAATAAAAACTGTACATAAACACACCTACCACACACACACACACACACACACACAAGCGCCGTGTACCTTCATAACTCCGCACACACACGCATACACACACGCACGCTAACGCAGAGGCGCATACAAGCACAATTTACACATGGGTGAAACGCTAACATCTTTTTGCTTCGAAATCACAAATAATACAATTCAAAGATAAATTTACCAAATTTTTATGAGAATAATTTTCATTTGGAGTATGAATTCATGGAGAAACAAATTTAAATTACTCAATTATAAAATTAAACATTTTGAATTTCAAACCACAAACGCAAAAATGGAATTTAATAGAGTATAATATTTTAAAACAACCACAATTATTCTCGAACTAGTTACTTAATCATATTTTGAATTTTATCAGTTTTAAATTGAACACATGATTTTTGTGTATTGATTTTTAAATCTGAAATATTTATTTTATATTTTGGAATATATTTTCCTCTGAATGAATCTTTGGTTGTAATTCATCGCACATTACAATTGAACTTCCACGCTCAATTTTATGGAAGTGACGGCAATATATGGATTGCCAATAATCTAATCGATTTTATCTACCAGTCACGCCATTAGCGAAATAATATATTTACATAAAGCGAGTCGAAACAAAACGGGCATACAAACGCACTACAAAAACACACAACAATACAGATACAAACACACAACAATAACACACAACAATACAAACACAGCATACAAGCACAGCATACACACAGCATACAAACACAAAACAATAACACACTATTACACATGTAGATTTGACGACAAGTCTTGTTTACGCCCGATTATCGAATAGGACAAAGTCGAAATATGCACATTTGCAACGCGCAAATGGAGGCAACACATTGCAAAGTCCGTCAATGTGCATTTTATTGCAGCGCCACGCATCCAGCAAAGTCTGGCATCTCTGATCACAATTTAAATCTACAAAAGCCCCAATTACAAGCCACCGCATTGCTGTGAAAATGAAGCAAATAAACTGAAAACTCTCATAACATAATAATATTATAATAATAATTCAATAAATGAGTTTTGTTGAATAAGATAGTGTATGAGCCAACTTTGATCCACACCACACGAATCCACAGAGAAACTTGGTTCGAAGACTTTTCCCATAGAGAGTATGTGAGGCAAAATACGCCCAAACTCTTTCTAAAATAATTGGTAATTAAGATATTAAATCACGCAAACACGCATTATTGTAGTCATGCAAAAAAATTGGTATTTTGATGATGTAAGCGCGGATCGAAGCCAATGCCTGCACGTTCCATGAGAAAAATCAAAAGAAACAAAACGCTACGTACATGTATATGTGTATGTGTGCGTGTGCGTTCATTTGAAACAAACACATGCAAACAGGTATAATCACAATTACAGATGAACTTTTCCGACTGAGTCAATGACGTGGACTGGTTGCGTAAAAAATTAAAATTAATAAAATATATGATATAATAAAATATAATATACAAGCATCAAATCAGTCCATAATATATGACTATAATGTGTTCACTGTTAATTTGAAATTCAAGCATAAGTATTCAATATAAATATATTGGTTGGTTTACGCACACACACACACACACACAAATACACACACACACATGTACGCACATGCACTCACACACATACATACACACAAGGACACGCATGTAAACACACACATGCACATACGCACACACACATACACACTGACATATACACACTTAAAGTGGTGGCGCCAAGGTATCATGGGGGTTGGAGCCCCCCCCCCCCCAATATTTATATTGGGTAATATATTATATTATATTGTTTTTCCAACTCACCGGTGGCCAGAGAACAGCACACAGTCAAAATTGACACGACAGAGAAGTTGTTCATTGTTGTTGGTCACTCATGAGTTCTGAAATTACAAAAATATACAACTATTAATCCCTGACAAAGACAAGAAAAAAAACAAAGCCAGCCTGGCTTCAAAACAGTAGACGATCTGATAATTACCTGTCCGGTAGAATACAGCCGCGAAAAACCCGATCATAACTGATAAAAGTACATTGGCAAATAACATACAAGCTTCTGTTGTCAAAAAATTGGCATAATTTAACGTATAAACAAAACTCATATATACAATTGAATCTAAATACAATAAAAATATATCACCAAGGCTGAAATATCACTCCGATATAAAAAATGTGTAATTTAAAAAAAACTACTCAATCACTTGACAATAGACACAATATACATTGTCTGGTATATTTACAATACAATATAGAAGAGTGTATCAGATACAGATCATGGTTGATCGCTTGTTATAAGAGAGCGTATTTCAGCAAATAAATTTAATGTTGCAGCGTTATCGCTTACACAATCCAAGTCTTGAAAACGGCCACTGACATCACTACAGCAAACCTGACGTTAAAAAACCGCTTGTTGCTCTTCACATATTTACGCCAATTTCGGCCTCTACTCGCCGTGTACGTCTTATAATTGAACATTTATATTATGTAAATAATATATAAATAAAATACATCGAATTGTTTCGAAAATCCACGTAGAAAACAAGCTCTCCATTTATATGAAAAAATATGTATAATAAAATGCTCAGATAAAATATCGCCACGGATACGACATACGGCCACATATGCGGTATTTATTATAATACGGCCGTAATTGTTTCTCTGCTGAGTTGAGTTGCCCCAGACTCTGTATTCTTGGTGAGTTGCCCCACACATTTCGCTTGGATTCTGTCATGTTTGACTTCACTGTTAGCTTATGTGCAGGCCGCATCGGACCACTACAGGCGTAATATAATAAAGGTAATACAGTAAAGGTGTTATTTCTAGGGTAGACGTTTTACCATATAAAAACCAAGTTGGAGACCAGATTTTTACAATTATCAGTCACACGGCGGCCAACATTCAACAACAAATTCAACGTGAACTCAAAACACATTGATGAACAAAATCGATGCGGAAATACATGCACACCTGCCAATTCGCATCAAATACACACAACCACAGGCAACCACAATATATGAAAAATCCGATGAACCTATAAAAATACCACACTGAACCACACACGCGCACGCGACCTGGCTAATAATCCACCAGCTTCGGAGGACGATGGCGATCATTATGTGGTGAATACTGGCGATGATCTTGTCCGTAATGGTCGGTGGGCTCGTTGAACGAACGACGCGAATCACGACGCCATCGGTAATCACTGTCCCCTGGCGGCGCATCGTCACAATTTAACACTTGGGATGACATCAAAGGACGTGGACCACCGTGCCACCTGGCTGCTGGCGACGACGTGTCTTCACCCTCATGTCGCCACCGTCCGTCAACGTCCGCATCGTCCTCGTGATGTCGTCCGTTGACGCCGCCGCCTCCGCCGCCACTTCGTCGACGCTCAGAGCTGCTCGAGCGACCTGGCCAGCGTCTACCACGCCGCCGTGCACCGCCGCCGCCCCCACTATCCTCGCTGCCGCTGCTGTACGACGAACTGCTGGAGCGGTGCCGGCCGTAGCGTCGCCGCCGCTCGCCGTACACGTAGCGACGTCCGGCGTCCACCTGCGCCCGGATTTCGGCTTTTCGCTCCTGCTGTTCGCGCTCCTGTTTGGCCACGCGCGACAGCTGGGAGCGCTTGTCGGCACGCTGTTGTTTCTTGAGCGCCAACTGCATTTTCAGTTTGAGTCGCTCCTGCGGCGTCATCTTGACCGCCGTCGCCGCGCCCGCTGAGCTCGCCGTTGTAGTCGCAGCAGCGGTCACTGCAGTCGTTTTGCCCGTGGTCGATAGCACTGTGTTGCAGGTGGTTGCATCTTCTGTGACGGCGGCGCCGCTGGAGACTGCAGCTTTCTGGCTGGTCGATTGCGCCTCGGACGACTCGGAGCTGAGCGACTCGGAGCTGCTGCTGCTACGTACACGGCCGTAGTAGCGACGTACCGGAGGCGGAGGCAGCTGATGAGACGAGTCAGTCGATGACTGAGTTGTCGGTCCGCCCTGATCGGACTTGTGCGACGACGAATCGACGTATTTGCCCGAAGAATTCGAGGTGGCGGCGGATCGAGACGAAGAGGATAGATAGGAGCGACTGTCGGTCTTCCTCGACGGAGATCGACTGTGAGAGCGATATCGAACCACGCGTGACTTGTAGCCTCGACTACGCGACCTCCGTCCCCGGCTCCTTGACCTCCGTTCTCTACTCCGTGACCTTCGACTGGACATCCGATACCTTATATCACTGCTGCGAGATCGTCGAGTTCTGCTGCGCGACCAACCGCCACCAGAACCATGACAGTATCGTTCAGTACTGCGCGACCTACGATACCTACTCCTGGAACGTCGGTCTCGGCTCTTAGAACGTCGACCTCGGCTTCTGGAACGTCTATCTCGGCAACTGGAACGTCTATCTCGGCAACTGGAACGTCTATCTCGGTTCCTTGTAGAATACTCCCTCGACCGTGATCTTCTATGCCTCCTGGGTGATGATCGACCATCTCGGCTCCTTGAACGCGCTCGCTTGCGTCTAGAATCTACGCTGCGAGATCGCCGGTTGGCGTCCGAACGTCGAGTGGAGCGACCGCTGGCTCGCTGTGTTCCATCCGACGACCTCCTGTCGCAAACAACGCTATCACCACTCAAGCCGGCTCCGCCAGCAACAGTCGCCTGTGGCAGTGGACCTACAACGGGCAAGTGCGCGCCGGCTGTTCGCTGCTTCTCCTTATCGGAATCGCTGTCATCGTGCTGGCCAAAGCTGGTGATGTATTCGATGCGAGCGGCCGGTGCCGGAGACACACTGCGCGAGCGACTCTCTCGAGTCGGCTCGGACGGCTGCAGCGCGTAGCTCGGCAGCTCCGACGAAAGCTGGTCCAAATCGCGCGGCATCTGCAGTAGACGCATCTCCTTCAGTTGTCGCCTCTCCTTGCGGCCCTTCTTGCCCGATATGGCCTGCTTCTCCTCTTCCTGCAGCCGCGCTATACGAGACGCGTCCAACTCGTCATGATCGTGCATCAACAGGTCCATGAAGCCGGTGCTGCTGAAGCCCAGCGAGCGTGCAATCTGATTCAGCTCGCCGTACTGCGCTGTGGTCAACTTGTCAATGTCGAGACACATGTCCAAATCGATCTCATCGTCTTTGGCAGCCGCGTCGTCGTCGGCCTGTTCGTCATTATCACTGCTCGACGACAAGCAAGCGCCGTTAGCTTCGGTAGCTTTGTTCGACGCCGACTTTGTCGCGGCGGCTGACGACGGTGTTTGTGCATCGTCGCCGTAGACATAGCCGATGGCTGCGCGGGACACTTGCAAACGCCGCTTGTCAGAGGCAGCCGCCGCCGCTGCCGACACCGGCGGTTGGGCAGCCGCTCCTCCCAGCTGCTCCTCCATGGTAATCTGCTGCAGAAAGCGACTCTCCGACAAACGCTGAAACTGATTCTGCACGAGAATGCGGTAGCGCTCAAAGTGCAACTGATCCGACTCGGCGACACTGACCGCGTCAGCTGTGTCGGCTGCGCCAGGCTCGCCGCGGTATTCGGCGATGTGATCGAGATGGGCGCGACCGTCGAAACGATCGATCAGCACGCTGGAATCGCCCGGCCACGGCACGAGACCGTCGGCGACATTCTGTGCCGGCTGTAGGTGCACCTTACAACGACGCCCGTGCACCTGCAGAAACTGATTGGGATCCTGCAATATTTTCTCGTAGTACTGCCGCCGTCGTTCGGCGCGCTTACGATGGTCGACCAGGTAGCCATGCACGAGACGCTCCTGGCGACGAGATTCATGCCACATGCCACTCATTGCTTGGCGTGACTACGTTCTACGCCCACTACGTCTAAAGCCGGACATGCTAGCGAATGTGTGCTGTGAAATTCGTCTCATAAGAGCATCAACCACAGTAGATCAGCGCATCTACATGTGAGAAACAGCGTGTAGCGACAATAATAGGTGGTTGAGCGCTACACCACATGGAATCGCATCAATCGCCAACGTGTAACACGTCAATGCAGAGATGAACTCGCAGTCCCTTGGAGAGACTGAAAGACAGATGTGAAAACATGCACATGTCACGCATACATTAATACCAATACACATACATTTACACATATATTGAAACAGTGATGAGAGAGCATTGGTATCTCAAACCGGTTCACCGGTTCACTCAGTCGCAGGGATTTACACGCGACCGATTCGTGTTGAGATAAATATGAAACTAAGAACCGGCATGAGTGAGCATATCACTTGCATTACACTTTTATTGATCCAATAAATAATCAGGTAGCCCAGAGCCACGTCAGTTTGTGAAGCCAAATCTGCAATTCAACTTTATAAGTCACTATAAGATCAATAAGATCAAGCCAGGCACATGACACGCGAAAAATGAAAACTATAATTTACACACCCCTTCAATCGAATGTGAATAGCATGCACAAAAAATGCACAGAACCACAAATCCCCTGAATTGAAATGCTTATTGCTCCTGCACCATTCAGTTCAGTTCAGTTCAGTTCATTCCCACAATTGAAACACAAATCATTATACATAAAGTTATTTTTTCAATTGCTTGAATTATCTGCAATGCTTTGAAATCTAGGAAAATATTGAGAATATTTCAGCGTATTTATATTATTGAGAAACTCAAAACTCATAATATAATTTATAATTATTGTGTGTATGTGTGTTGAAATGAATATCGCTCGCTTACGTCTATTGGCTTCTATTATTGTGTAGTTTCGTAAGATTTGTGTGGTGGTGTGGTAGGGGTGTAGGTCGGAGCCTTTATGCCCAGCTTAACTGGGTGATTTGCTTCAAATCGACTATATAATTTTAGAATTTTTCATTCCAGGTCATAGTGTATTTGGTGAGTGAATTTAATTGATGTGTGTAAGCTTTTTATTTCCTCCAATTTAGATTTTGACGTAATCAAACGGAATATTGTCTATCCTAGTTGTATGTATAGTTTTTTATAATGATTTTCATAGACCCGCCATTTTTATGCACCAACAATATTGTGGCATTTGAAAATGCTCACATTATTTGTGCGACTCCAGTTCGCTCAGAGTACAATTGAAATATCTGACCGCGCTCTATTTGGATGAATTCTATTTGTTTTGAGCCTTTATACAGCCCATTTCGTGTGTCAAATATTGTCGCGTGTATGTGTGTGTATGGGTGTGTTTGTGTGCGGTGGAAGATCGAGATGCGCAAGTTGTTTGTGAAAAGTCAGAACGCCAGCGCGTTCAACTCGACCATTTCGTCGTTTGTCGGCCAAAAGTTCCAAGTCGGCAAGCACCTGGTCGTCGTGGAGTCTGTGATTGCCGAAGGTTGGCTCCGTCTTGTGGCATTGCTATTGCTCACTGCTTCACTTCTAATATGATCCAGTGGTTCTTATGGGGATTCCCTTATGGCCCAAAATGTGCCAAATTCCTCCGCTGAATTCCCAAAATAATTCCGACCCCAAAATATCTCTGATGTATCACGTTTTATCAAGCCCCACATCTTTTTCCTTAGTCCTCCTCAGCCCCCAGCGGAAAAAATCCTGGCGCCGCCAATGGAACTAAGTGCAAACATTTCAATTTGTTTGTGTGTGTGTGTGTGCTGGGTGTTTTTGGTCAGGCGGTTTTTCGATAGTGTTTCTGGTTAGTGAGGTGAGCGGCGACAGGAAGCTGGCCATGAAGCGCATGTACATCAACTGTGATCACGATCTCAACACGTGCAAACGCGAACTGCATATTGTTGTACGCCCTCACACACACACACACACACACACACACGCTGACACAACTTCACACACCGACACACACACACACACGCTGACACAACTTCACACACCGACACACACACATACGTTGACACAACCTCACACACCGACACACACACACACACACGCTGACACAACTTCACACACCGACACACACACACACACGCTGACACAACCTCACACACACACGCTGACACAACCTCACACACCGACACACACACACACACACTGACGATTACTGACACACACTGACATATTCTGGCACATGTTGACGTATAATGGTACACATTATTATACACACACACCTACACACACACACGTTAACATAAACTGACACATCGTGAACTATCACAAACGTGATACAAACATACAGATTGCTTCTGTCGCCGGAGCACGACTTTTCATGCTAGTTTTCACGGAGACAGCCTGACTTCACATGCACGTGAATGTGTGTGTGTGTGTGTGTATCTGGGGTATATTGAGACATATTATCTCTGATTGCCGAAATATCGCTCTCGGCGTGAAAATGTTCAACTATCAACGGTTTTGAGGTGGCTTCGTTTGTTCGTGAACACACAACTTCTCTCACCGAGTTTTCTCCGCATAAATGTGCCCCCAAGCCCCCTGCCTTCCAGAGAGCATACTCTGTTTTTAACATTTGTGTTATCCTCTGGCTGAAGATTTCATTTAGCAATTCGCTCCAATCATCTATCGTCTTGTGTGGGAAGCTTTATTTTTCCACAATGCATCTTGATTCTGAGTGATACCTGTTTGTCTGTGTGTGTGTGTCTGTGCGTGTGTGTGTCTGTGTCTGTGTGTGTCTGTGTCTGTGCGTGTGTGTGTCTGTGTCTGTGCGTGTGTGTGTGTGTGTCTCTCTCTCTCTCTCTCTGTGTGTGTCTGTGCATGTGTGTGTGTCCGTGTGTGTATGTGTTCTACAATAGTCTAGTCTGGGCGATCACCCGCATATTATCGGCTACATTGATTCGGCGGTGCGCAGTGGCGGAGACAGCGGGGTGTACGAAATACTGCTGCTGATGCCCTACCACGCGTCCAGCCTGCTGCAAATGATGAACGAACGGTGAGATTCTGTCCAAGAGTGTAGATTTGTGTGTCGAGGCTCGGGGGATGACAGTCATCATGCATTAGTGTTCAAAATTGACTCAGTTGGTTAATTGCATATGCAACCCTCAACCATTATATGCCTATTCAATTACAACATACATATACCTCAATGACAAGTATATTTCATATAATTTCATATACATATTTGTCGTGTGTTGTTACCCTTTTGCTATGCTGATTTTGATGACAATATACCCGATCAACTGAACTCAGCAGAATTATCGGGGCCTATATTTGCATTTTAATACCGCAGAGCCAAGAATTTGTCGGGGGGTATATACACCCCCAAGAATCTACCGTATTTATTCGGCTATATCGCACCTCCCTAATTTTCGATCAGAATTGAGTATACAATTGTTTACGCCCATTCTCAGCTCACAGCAAGGATTGTAAGTGACAAACCTAGTTGAACACATGCGATAATTATTAAAAGCACTTATCGACAACGTAAATTAAAACCTGAACCAACTGCGCGAATAAAAACAAAAACATATAATATCGTATTATTATATACATATAATAATACGATAAACATATATATACGGTACGCCCATGGTTCTGACGTCATCCAGGCATTTTTCCACGTCGCACACACTCGTGACACATTCTTTGCGCTTGTCACGTTGTTCGTGTATTATCTAGTTGTACACCAGCGGCGGCGCCAGGTTTTGGCCGATGGGGGGGGGGGGGCTAAGGAAAAATATTCAGCGGATTGGCGAAGCATGAGGAACAACACTTGAAATGTTTATGGTCAGGAGTTTTGGGGGGATTCGGCCCCTCCAAGCCCCCTCTCTTAGTGTCGCCACTGTTGTGCACTATGACACACTGGCATGTGTATGTGTGTGTGTGTGTGTGTTTTTGTGTGTGTGCGCGCGTTTGTTTGTGTAATCGAGTGTCTATTGGCATTCGGCATTCGGTGAATCATGCTTAGAAATGACATTGTTTTTTTGTGTGACGTCTGAATGCAGTCGTCACACATACATACATACACACACACGCACATACACATACATACATACACATAGAGAGGTAAATGTAAGAATATACTTATTACCATTAAAAGATGTTGGTGTATTTCGAGTATTGTATCAGAAATTGGACATTGTGTGTGTGTGTGTGTGTGTGTGTGTGTGTGTGTGTGTGTGTGTGTGTGTGTGTGTGTGTGTGTGTGTCACAGATTGCAGAGTGGCTTGAGTGAGCAGCAGGTGTTGGTGGTGTTTCGCGACGTTTGTGACGCGGTGGCGCGCCTACACCACTGTCACACGCCCATCATTCACCGCGATCTCAAGGTCACTCTACTAACACACCGTTTTGCGCTAAACCGTTAAGTCAACGTAAAGCTAAATAGGCTCCGCCCACCGGATTAGCCCAGGCGCGCCGAGAGTGATGGGGCTCCGCTCAGTTCGGCAAGAAATTTGTGAGCCGTCATTGCAGAGAATGAGTGCAACGCTTCAATTTCTCTACTCGTTGCTTAGAATTTAGTGAATTTCAAGGCGTAAAGTAGCCTAGATTGTTCTTGTCGTTTTGAGATGATCGTTCGAGTCTTTTTCTAAACATGATTTCTAAGGATCTTTGGCGTGTTTTAGACAGTCTGGAAAATAGAAATATATGTTTATTAATTTAATTGAAGTGTTAATA
>OU696588.1:1890000-1892500 GCA_916048095.2 Sacculina carcini | reverse complement strand
ACACTCACACACATACACACACATATACACACTCATACACACACACTGACACTCACACACACTCACACACACACACTCACACACACACACACACACACACACACTGACACATACACTGACACACACACACACACACACACTGACACACACTGACACACACTGACACACACACACTCATACACATATACACTGACACACACACACTCACGCACACATACTCACACATACACATACACTCACACACATATACACATATACACACACGCTGACACACACACTGACACATACACACACACTCACACACATACACACACATATACACACTCATACACACACTGACACTCACACACACTCTCACACACACACTCACACACACACACACTGACACATACACACACTCATACACACGCTCACTCACACATACAAAAACACACACACACGCTGACACTCACACACACACATTGCTTGCAATGTTTTTCTCAATTCGGTTGCGTTTTTGTTGATTTGCCCGAATTTGCAACATGTACTTTAGTTTCTACACGTGTGTGTGTGTGCAGGCTATATGTTGCAGATCAATCCGGATTTACGGCCGGACATTTATCAGGTGTCGGTTCTGGTGGCAGCGCTCTGTCAATCCGGCTCTCGACTGTGTCACGTGCAAAATCTGCATGTCAGTGCACACACACACATACAAACACACACTCAAACACATGCACGCACAAAACGCATTCATTCTGTTAGTTTTTCTTATATTTTTTCACTCCAATGAACTGGATTTGTTTCATAATACGGTGTATAATCCTGGTATACAATTAGATATACATTTAACTGTTTTCTTATATAGTAATTTGATATGTGTAGATTCATCAGTATCATTTTGCTGAGTAATATATCAAGTGTACGCAGTGTTGTGTAGCATCGTGTACCAGTGCTGTGTAGTGTTTGTGTTGTGACTCTTACAAACAAACTCCAACAATATCGTGTCGAATATAATCAACCTATTTGATGACAGCAATGAAACAAGTAATGTGTACCAGTGAAGATTATGCGTAGCAATGTTAACATGAAGAAACGAGTGGAATTGGCATAATGTAAAGAGTAATGTATGTAATGTAAATAGGACCATTGTCAAGTATTTCATGCTTAATCTACCCAGAAAAACGTTTTTTGAGAATCGCACACAAAAACACATAAGTTAAAACCTTGTGCTGTATTGCGTTGTGTTGTTTTTCGCTAGAACGTCGCCACTCCCAATCTGGCAACCCTGGCGGCGCTGGTCGAGGCTGGCGACACGGCGTCGCGTTTGTGGCGCACCACAAATGCCGCCGGCGACAATCGCGACGCAGTTGGCTCGTGTGAGACAACGGCGGCGGCGGCCACTTCTGTAGCGCCGCGCCAACGACCCAAAGCTGTCATGCGTGTCTCCGCTCAGCCCCTCTACAATGGCGAACTGGCCTCTCAACAGATGCACTCTCTCCCGCCCGGTGTGTCACCGTGTGTGTGTGTGTGTGTGTGTGTGTGTGTAAATTGTAAATATATTTCCACACAAGCATACAATATGAATACATTAAGCTGTAACAGCAAACATGGAAAAAGTCCGACAAGGCCAATATTTTCGTCGGACAAGTTTGTTAAAGTACAGGTTATATTTGGTTAAATAAAATATAATCTCGTTAAATAATAAAATAATAAAATAGGTTACATATAATAAAATAGGTTAAATTTGTTAGATATAAGTCTGTGTGCGTGTACGTGTGTATGTGTAAGCATGGGTATTTTGTGATGTGTGTGTGTGTTGTGTGTTGGCTGTTGTTTCTGTGTTGCCAAAAATATTGTGCTGCATTATTTGCCTACTGCTAGTATTTTCTAATTGGACTTCTGCCCCAAGCATGACTTTTTTACCTTGCTTCCAATGCTAGATCTTACTCCACTACATTATCTGGCTGTATCGTATTTTGCTATTCAGTTGATTCATGTGTGTGTGTGTTTGTGTGTGTGTTTCGTCCATCACTTATCTACAGTGATTTCCAGCAGTCAGCGATTTAGCGACAATTTCACTTCTTCCTCTCCTATTCCCCCTCTTCCTCCTCTCTCTTCGTCATCTTCCACTTGTTCTTCCTCCGCCGTTGCTCCGCCGTCTTCGTCGACGTCATCGTGTGCCGTCAGATCGGAGACCGGAGCAGCTAGTCTTGCCGCATGCGACGCCGCCGCCGCCGCCGCTTCGGCGCACCAGCCAACTGCCAACTCATTCGGCGATGATTTCGCCTCGCTGGCGCCCGATTTGCGTCTCTGCCAGCCGGCATCTCAGCGACGAGCTAGACCGCGTGACGGTTAGTTGGCTGTTGTTTTGGGCCAGCGGAGATGAGCTGTGCTTAGTAGAGTAGCGTGCGGGGTCCGTCCCTGGCGGTACAACAGCTGCTGAAGATGTTGAATTATCAGTTATATCTTAGCTGCATCTCTTGATATGCCATTTCATATTTGTACATTTAATCTCAAATAA
>OU696588.1:1757500-1885000 GCA_916048095.2 Sacculina carcini | reverse complement strand
AGGCTTGGATGGGTTGAAGCCCCCTGTCCCCTTCCCCCCTAAAAATCCTGCTGATAAACATTTCGAACATTGTAATACCTCATGTTTTGCCAAGCCCACGCATTTTTTCTTTAGCTCCCCAGCGGAAACGTCTGGCGCCGCCCCTGGCCCTGATATATCTACTAGTGCTACATGCTACTACATGTATCGGCATATATATCTGTCTTGTCCAAGTCGTGTCTTGAAAAACAAGGCATACATTGGTGTTTGTTAATGTTGTTGTTGTTGTTGTTTTGTTTTTGCTCTGGGTCAACTTTGAATATCATTATTGTCGTGTCAGCCCTTGCAGAATGGTCTGCAGTTGCAATTTGCATAGAACATTGTGGGCGCTTGTGTTGCACACACACACACACACACACACACACACACACACATACACACACACACACACACACACACACACACACATACACACACACACAGAGAGATAATGTGTTGTGGTCTATACAATGCTTGCAGCTATGATCAACTTTGCTCACGTTTTCAGTGTGTTTGTGTGTTGTGTTTTCATGTGCAATGACGCTGTTTCTATCAGTCAGATGACAGATGTGTGTGTGTGTGTGTGTGTGTTTGTGTTATATATTTCACCAAGATGCACTGGCAAATATTTTATGGTTCGTTGCATAATACAATATCGAGCCGCCTCTGTGCTGGTTGTTTTTACAAATATATTGCGTTATTTGTTATTATTGTTATTATTATTAATTACAGGCTAATACAGTAGCATGGGGGAAGAGTGCAAGTGCACTATTACCACCCTGCGGTGGCCTCATGTGTACTGGAAGCTAACCAAAAGATGTAGAGAGAAAGAGAGTTGGAAAAATGAATGGTTTAGTCAGGAAGATGAAAGCTATTAAAGATAAGAGCAAAAGAAATAAACAACGAATAAAATAAAATTCTCAAATCAAAAGTCAGATGTTTGTTTTCAAAATGATGGTGTAGAAATGGAGGAACGATTCCTCCATGGAGGTTCAGTGTGCAGCATGTATTGGCGCATTCAGCATGTATTGGCTTAGACATGATAGAACAGGATAGTATGTTGAGTTTTACTGCAGCCATCGCGTATCATGGGTGTAGCAAGCTTGGTGGATATTTGGAGGCATTCAATTTACACTCAATTGATAAGAATCCAAACCAAACATTTTCTTTAAACCCTTGTTCGATTTCATTACATACTCTTCAAATTATGAAATTTTGCTTTTATTCTTCCCTGAAGAGAGTTGTCTATATCTTCCTTCGATTCGTGTCATTGTGTGTGTGTGGGGGGGGGGGATTATTAATAACGCAGTAGTAAGTGTCAGTATTAAGTGTGCACGAGATTAGATTGGTTTACGATTAGCTCACATTCTCTCCCTTGATTACTAAGACGTTTGTGATTGGAATCTTCTTCACTATGTCTGTCTCTTGTTGGTTATTGGGTATAATACTAACTCCACCCTCCTACTTGAACCACTATTAAAACGAATATATGTTTTCCTCAGTTGTGTGTTTTTGTTTTTCTTAAATTTCAAATATGATACAGTGTGTCGCTATAACACTGCCAAAAAGGCATATGATGCCTCCCTTTTAACTAAAAACGTAAGTATAATAGTGTTTTTTCTTTTTTCGTACCGCATATTTTCTCATATCTATTTTCCTAATATTCTACTGCAGATTTTGTATCGGCTTAGTTACTGTTTTCTATATGTTCGACCTTTATTCATTCACATTTTGTATTCATTCCCTGAACACGTGTAGATATTATCTGCGTTCGTATCTGTGAACGTTTGTTCAACCAATCAGCGAGCGCCATTTTGATGACGTCACGTAAACCGACGACGCCGAATGGGTAGGGGAGCGCTGTTGCTCAGTCGCTTTGTGTATGTCGTGGTGTGCGTACGCTCTCGCGCGTGTGCAGCGTAACTTGTGTTGAAACGGTGCGTTTTCTGTTCACACACACACACACACATTTGACTCATTGACCAATGACGGGCATTGAGTCAGCTGCCGTGGACGCTGTCGACTCCCATGAGCCCCCGGGCAAATTCGGCACTGCGCACAATTTCGACGCTGAGTTCCGCGGTCCAACACGTAATCGATCGTGCACAGACACGCTATGTATTCTGCTCTTTGTACTGATGCTGATTGGCTGGGCCTTGGTGGCTGCGTTTGCCTACTACTACGGAGATCCGGCCGTGCTGGCACATCCGACCGATTCGCTGGGACGGCGCTGTGGCCACGACGCCGCCGTCAAATCGCGACCGTTTCTGCTCTACTTTGACATCACCCAGTGCGTCAGCCCTGGTGCGCTAATCGGCGGCTGTGCCACGCCGCAGGTGTGTGTCACCAAGTGTCCCGAGCAGAATCACTACGCCTCGCTGCAGGATCGCGCCGTTTGTTCGCCGCAGTTGCGCGCCAAACTGGTGTGTCGCGTCGGTGTGGACGCCAATCGCGATTCGCGCTCTTGTGTGGAGTTGATCGAGTCCCAAGATTGTGCCGACTACACGGTGCGTTCGCTGCCAGTGTTTGGTCGCTGCATCCCCAACGTGCTGCCCGATCAGGATGGCAAAGTGGCCGCGCTGGATGGAATTCCCAGTGTGCGTGACCTCTATGATGGTGCCGAACGTGTGTCTCTAATGGTACGCATCAAAGACTTCGGTAAGATTCGTTTAAGTGCTTAACTCGGGTTTCGGCAACCCACAATGTTGAAAGAGCCATATTAAACAAAACAAACAATAACAAATATGTTTGGAGCCGTAAAAATTAAAATCCTTATAAGGAGTGAGCTGAGCTTCATAAAAATATAAGCCTTATATTGAAGGCAACACATGCTCTATGTATCTATATTAATATACTGTCAAAATTATTACGATTTCCCGAGTTAATGATAGAGGTGGGTGATTTTGTATGTTCATGCTGTGTTCTTGACTCTCAGGTGTACACTACACTATATTAAAACAAAGACTATATTTCCCCCTACCATCTTTTTCCATTTTTAAACATTTTCTAAAAAGCTTCAGGCAGCCACTAGGCAGTGATGAAGTTCCTCGTGTTGCCGACCCCGACCTAACTGAACCAAATTAACTGAGCTTACACTGAATCAATCAATCAATAGTTTTATTTTAATGGTTTCAAGTTTTATCGAAATTTTCGTTGAATCTGTCCTGTTATCTCAGCAAAAAAATTCAATGGTAACTTCTTGAAGGATTTATCTTTTTGAAGGATGATTTAAAAATTAGACTTCGATATCTGAAATCGAATAATGGGAAATTGGACATAAAGGTTGTTTGTTAGGTAGCCACGGTAAATACAGGCGAATAACACGATTTTTTGGACTGATTATATTTGCACACACCGGTTGGAGCAAACACACGCACGCACACACACAAACACGCACACACACAAACACGCACGCACACACACACAAACACACACACACACATACAAACAGGCGAACAACATACTTGAATCCACGAAAGTGGTTCTCATCCTTTTTTCTCACTGATTCCCCACTTCTTAATGAGCCATCTCTTCATCTTCCACAACAGCGCTGATAAATTCAATAAATTCAGTTGTTAAATCAAAGTAAATGTCAAGAGGTCATTAGAAACAAAAATAAATGAATTTGAATTGATAAAAACACACACATGGTTGTCCTGTTCTGTCCGACCTTTAGCTTCCCACTTGACAACTCTTCCATTCCCCACCAGTGGGAAATTTCCCACAGGTTAAGAACCACTGAGCTACGAGATGGCGTGCTATGTAATTCCATTCTGTACGTATGTATGTGTGTACTGTACTGTATGTATTCCTAGGTACCGTTGGTCTGGATTCAGTTCCTTCAGATAGTTAGGTTCTTGTGTTGTTAGGTTAGGTAAGGTTGGGTTAGTTTAGTTCAATTAGGAAACGTATACGAGTTGAGACTGAGGCGGGACCAAACGAACCCTTGGCGTAATATCCCTAGTGTCATTGCAAATACGAAAGGTTCATTTGTGTGGACGATTAGTATTCATTGCAACTGCTGATGTTGCAGCAGCAATGTGCCTCACAATAGCCTTCGCATGTGCACCGTGTTCTTTTTTTGCTATCGTTTTTATATTGCTTTACTTTTTGTACAGGTCCTCTGTCTATTCACGCTTCCTTTGTGCGTTTATTACTGTGTGTCTGTCTTTGTGTGTGCTCGTGTGTGTGTGTGTGTGTCTGTCTTTGTGTGTGCTGTTGTGTGTGTGTGTGTGTCTGTCTTTGTGTGTGTTCGTGTGTGTGTGTGTGTCGTTTTTGCGCGGTGTTGTGAGCTGTCCAAGTTGTTTTTCACATAACATCTGTGCTAGCTAGCGTCGTGTGGTGGCTTGTACTTCTTATGCCAGCCATGTGATCAGACATGCTCTCTGAAGCAACGTTGAAAGCGGTCACGTGGGGTCGCTGCATCAAACACAATTTCAGCATGATAATATAGCTGGTGTATCTTGTTGTTTGAGCACATTCTTAAGCACATGTTTGAGCACGTTGTTTGAGCACATCTTGTTGTTTGAGCCATTTTCCCAGCAGCTAGCTTATTGCATAGATCACATTGTTCTCGTATCAAAACTGAAATAAGTACTAAAACGGACTAACTAAGTATAAAATATAATAACTGATATATAATAACTGAACTAAGTATAAAACGGACACAATATATGAATACATGCCGCTAGGTATCCCGATGGATAATTATGTTGTCTTCGCTCAATTTTCTCTTTTTCAAATTTCAACTTTTGCTTTCTTTCGTATTGAGAAGCACTCTTTGATGCTTTTTTCGTATTGAGAAAAATTGAGAGAAGAAAACATAATTATCCATCGGGATACCTAGCGGCATATATTTATATATCTTTCACGCTTTCACTTCTTTATATACCATCTTTCACCGTCACAATTATCCCATATATATTCTTCGACACGTCGTTTTCAGTCATGTTATTGTGTCGTGTGTGTTTGTGTGTGTGTCTGTCGTGTTTGTGTGTAGTCCGTAGATGTGAGTTCAATCAATTGATGCACGTCAATTCTGATTATTTGCTCATCCTTTCTCTCCGTTCTCTTTTCTTCATACTCATCTCGGCTCTTCTTCATACACACACACACACACACAGATTCACACACAGTCAATTACCGTCAGATGGACACACACACTCTTCAATCGCCTTTTGTTGACCTTGTGTGTCCGCTACTACTATATTTGGTCGGATTTCTTCAACATACACACACACACACACACACACACACATATACACACACACACACACACACACACACACACACACACACTCTGGCTTGTTACACATACGCATAGGCGCATACCAACGCATTGCACACACAATGTCAATATAGAGTGTGTGTGCTGCCTTGAGTTGCAGAGTTGAAGAGGTCATTGGTGGATCGTGAACGCTCACACTTTTTCTTGCAAAAAGAGCATTTTCGCTTTGCTTTGAGAGTAATCATTCGACCCCGTCTTCTATATACTTTACGTGTTATTTCCCCCCGGATATAAGAGAGAGACTCTTTCTCCTCTCCCGACAACTATATGGAGTTTACAATCATGATTTTTGTTTTTGGAAAAATATTTCATACAAATATATCTTGCTTTGAATTTCAATGAGTAATTGGTTGCTAATCTCAAAAAAAATAAATTCATTGTATTCAAATCTGAAAACAGTTCCCCCACACAAGCTGGGTTGATTGTTTTAAATGTTGCATTATCCGGCACCGTATTTGAAGCACTTCCTTACGTTATCTTCCATCAGTGTATAAACTAATACTAGATCATTTATGTATTGCTACAATCGTTTGTGAAACACTCATTAAACTAACACAAGCGCTCAAATAACAAATATATGAAGTTTTAACAAAAATCAGTCAGTCAGCACAGACATATGAATCAAAACGCCAACAAAAATACACCCAGCACCGTCACATTGAAAACCGTTGAAAATTAAGTGAATATTGATATAGTTAGATAAATAGAAATTAAATTGAAGCCAGTGGAGTATGAGAATAAATTCAGGATCGACATGTATAGAAAAAAGGTAAATATTATATTGTTGGTGACAACAAACCAATCTTTTGAATTATCGTATTTTTTGCATAATTTACTCAGTCTCTCCATTACTTCACAGTTCTCAACTATTATGTGTGAGCGTGGAATATTACTCGATAACTGGTTTCTCTGAAATTTTGATTGGCAAGCCATGCTTCGTGCCAGAGTTGTTGGCAATTAAACTCAGCATGCAACATGCAACATGTCACGATACAACAAGGAAATATGCAATGAACGCTTAGATAACACTGAAATTCCAGCGAGCGCTGGTTAGCGAAGTCAGTTTCCGCCATTTAATAAAAGAAAATGAAGATAGTGTTTGTAATGCTGGAATGTTTGACATAGTTCATACAGGAACTTGAAATAATCTTTACAATCTGAATATTCATGCATATATATTTGAGTATCTGCATTGCACTCACTTTGTAGTTGATTGTAATATTCCGAAAGTTAATCAACAAACTTGTAGGTCAGATTCACATCCTTGGTATTATCAGAAACATAGAAGTCAAGCTTATGCTTCAATAACCACAATAATATGTGATGCTGACACTAAATGTATTGAGACATATCTAGCTCATTTCCAATCATAGCTCTCTGTATTCTCACAACAACACCATTGGATCGTCCTGTGTTTATTGAAGTCGTGTCGCATATGCCATCATTTTAATGCTTGTTCAAGCATCATATTCATCAATCACTGTGATGCACTCTCTTCAGTGCATCACATACGATATATTTTGAAGATCTACTATCGCACCATGCAACACCCAGTCCAATAATTCCAGCTGCACTTTTAAGACAAAGTACTTGGTATTCTTGTTTCAGTAATGTTTTCCATCCAAGTAAAGACAATAATTTCTCTCTTGCTTCTAAAGTACTCTCTTTTTCTGTGATCCTAATGATTCCTCGCCCTATTCCTGATTGTGTAGATGCTGGAAGAAACACATCTTTTTTTGCAATACTTATGCGTCTGCAATACAATGCAATATAGAACAATTATCGTGGCTCATTAATATTGTGGCCTGATATGTGGCTGATGGTTGTTTTTTGCGGCTGGTTCTGGCTTATTAGAACTATCATCTGTTCCACTACTAACATCATCAATCAGGGAACCAGACTCACTCTCCATATTGTCATTGTCTGGGTGTGTCATCTGGTGCGTCATCGGGTGCGCCCCTTAAACACCAATCATCATTACCATCATTCTCCTGATAGCTAAATTGTCAGCCATATATTAATCACACTGCTAGAATAAACAATTTCTTATTATTATACGTTTAGTATTGCAAAATTCAAAACAAATCCTTCTATTATGATATCTGGGTAGTTATAATTGCATTGATCGGGGACATTTTCACCCAAATCCACAAAAATTATGCTTTTCGTAAATATTTATTAAAAACCATCGTATGACATCATCGCAGGAATTTAAAATTTCCCAGAAAAAGTTTTATTAGTCACTGTGTGTATATGCAGTGCTGTTAAATGTCAGCGATATCGTTCAGTTTTCCGTTTGAGTTCGATGTGTCTTAATAACTGAGCTTTGCTCAATTGATATCTGCATAATTGCTATGCATATCTGTTGTGTATAACTGCATGTGTGCGTGCTCTCTGGTGTTGCCTCGTTTTCCGTGAATCTGTGTTTTTTGTTAGCACGTCGCACTCGCTTGTCTCTATTCCCATCGTGTTTCAATCAATGTGTGCACATACATGCGTGTGTGTGTGTTTGTGTGTTCACACGTTGTGTTGCATCCTTGCATCACCACAATGTGTTGCAAATGCTCGCCCACACCGTATGTACAGGATTTGCAACATTGCAGACTTTGCAGACGCAGAGTAGAGAGTTTTGTTCGAGTAGAGTTTGAAGTCGGTAAGGTTCGGCAGAGCTGCCAGTAGACAAAAGCGCTCACATTTTTTCTATTGGCTAATGTTTTCATATGGAAACGTTGCCAAGTGTTGAATTAAAGGTCGAAGAGAACGTGTGTGTGCGTGTGGAGAGATGAGAGAACACATCTGTGTGTGTGCATGTGTGTGCATGTGTGGTTGTGTGTGTGTGTGTGTTTATCAATCGTAATTTGTTTATTTTCGTAGCTAGTGACTCATTGGCATTTAATTTTCGTGGAACAAATGAATTTTGTTGGACTTCTCAGCGCTTGAGAAGTGGAGATTCGGAGAAAAGCGCTTGTGCACCATTGTTATAATGCTTGATAATCCTTTATCTGCTAATTGTTCTGTGCTTTGTAAATATACTCTATTTTTGTACTTATGGTCCTTTGAATTTTTTGCAATATCCATAACCAAATACTTTTCTTTCATATTTTCGTAGATATTTTTCTTTTAGTTTTATTTTTCTATCGAGTTTTGCTTTTGTTTTTCATTTTCAATTGTAGTTTGGTATATTGAATCCTGCTTCGAATAGTCTTGTTTTTTTAATCCTTCTTGTTCTTATTCTGATATGCCGTTAGTTTTACCTCACACACAAGTCGACACACTTCGTTTTTCTATATTCCTAGCAAATTCACACGAATGTTTACAATAATTTCTCGGTTTGCCAACACAGACTGAATATGGATTGTATAGGAGTGCGCGTTGGTTTTTAGTTATTTTTCTGAATTACACGTTAAGGCCAATTATTTGGTCTTTGTATTTCAAGGTAGGGTATCAGTGTTGAAAAGGCCACCCTTTTTGTCATTATTCCTAGCGAATACAACTCATTAAGGCTGTAGTCTCAAATGTCGTCTCAAAATCTGAGTGTTGAAATTGTTTTTGGCAATAGGGTTTTATCGTGGAATATTTGTGTTGAACTTGTTCGATAATTGCGTGTACCTCGTTGTCTCAATGGCGATAATTTGATCTACGTCTTTGTACAAGGTTTTGGTTTATTTCAGCCACGTTTAATCTTTCAGTAATGTCGGTAGTACATTGTTTATAATACATTTCGTCGGATTTCATTGCAAATACTCTGCACGACGACTAATGCAATGTGATATATCACTGGATCTGTATATCAATCTGTTTGGTATGTGATTATCCCTATAGTGCAGTGGCTGTGGTAGAATTTTTCTGATGGGGTGGGGACTGAGGAGAGGCTAAGGACAAAACATGTGGGAGTCTTGGCAAAACGTATGAGGAACTACGCTTGAAATATTCATGGTCAGGATTTGTCGAGGAAATCAGAGGGTGTTTGACACATTTGGGTGAGATTCAGCCCTTGGCGAATTCCCAAGCTCCCCTTAGCGCCGTCACTGATATATAGTGGATTTTTTTGCACCATCAATACAATAGCTATGTCATCAACGTGGAGGATGTCTTTCCAGGATGGAAATTAAATTTTCTTCATGTGTGTGTGTGTGTGTGTGTGTGTGTGTCTCAGGAGCGGAAGCAGTGCGTGATTACCAGCGGTCTTGGTGGGTGATTGTGTTGGCGCTCGTGTGCTGTATGATCACGTCACTCTTATGGATTTTACTGATGCGTTTTATTACCGGTCTCATGGTGTGGACTGCCATTGTGGGCTCGCTAGCGGCCATCGGCTACGGAGCCTATTATTCGTACGTGCGCTACAAGCTTCTGGCCAATGTTGTCGGCAGCGATGCCAAGATCAACCCGCTCGATGCGTTCACCAAGGGCTTCGAGTCGTTTCTGGAGCTGCGACAGACGTGGCTCATCTTTTTTATCACCTTGTGTGTTGTCGGTGGGCTGTTGTTGTTGATTGTCGCCGTGCTGTTTCGTCGGCTGCGACTTGCCATCGAGGTGATAGACCAGGCCAGTCGCTCGATCACCACCAGCTTCTCCTCGCTCTTCTTCCCCGTGCTGCCGTGGCTGCTCCAACTGGCCTGCATGGTGTTCTTTGTGTCGATGGCGCTTTCGATCGGCTCGATGGGCCATCAGCGGCATGTTGTCGCCAAACTTCCCCAGTCGTGTCGGGACAAATGTCCGGGATTTGCCGTCAACGGCTCTTGCTCTCCGGAGACGTTTGATCGCGTATGTAAAGTCCAATGTCCGACGGCCGAATGCCGCTTCGTCGAGTACCTCAAATTGCCGATCATCCCGTATGCGCAGGCGTACAACTTGTTCGCCACGTTGTGGACCATGTTCTTTGTGTCGGCCAGCGGGCAGATGATTTTGGCCGGTGTCTTCTCCAGTTGGTACTGGACATTCGACAAGAAGGGCGGCAAGAGCCTGTCGGCCACTCCTCTGTTGGACTCTTGCGGCCGCACGTTGCGCTACCACTTGGGCACGCTGGCGTTTGGCTCACTGGTGATCGCCCTGGTGCGAATGATACGCATCACACTCGACTACATACAGAAACAGTGCAAGGCCTATCCCAACAGTGAATTGGCGCGTGCCGTGCTGCGCTGCTGCAGCTGCTGCATGTGGTGTTTGGAGCGTTTTCTGCGCTTCATCAATCGCAACGCCTACATCATGTGTGCAATCTACGGCAAGGGTTTCTGCACCTCGGCGCGCAAGGCCTTCTTCCTGATCATGCGCAACGTTCTGCGAGTACTGGCCATCGACGCCGTGTGTGATTTTGTGTTGTTTCTGGGCAAGGCGATGCTCACTGCCGGTATCACAATCGGATCGTTCTATTTCCTCGACAACCGCATCCCGATCAACGGTATTGAACAATACGTGCCTGAAACTCACTACCGCTGGCTGCCCGTCGTAACCATCGCTTTCGGCAGCTACTTCGTCACGTCGCTTTTCTTCAGCGTCTATTCGATGGCGGTAGACACGCTCTTCCTGTGCGTGCTGGAGGACCTGGAGCGCAACGACGGCTCGCCAGAACATCCGTACTTCATGTCCAAGGACATGATGAACATCTTGGGCAAGAAGAATAAACGTAACAAGCGGGAATGAGGTGGAATGTGTGCTTGAAAGTGCATGCGTGATCGTTCGGGTAACCTCTTATTTGGAGGTCTTCTAAATGGTCCGATATATGTCTCAATAATTCGACGAGCTAAAAGATATAAGGGCTGTTTTTTCACTAGTGTGTTTTATGTGAGCCACAGCCTCAAATGGAACAAATGTTTTTGACCGTTTTTATTGTATCTTCTCGATGGAATTTTGTCTGTATCATTGAAGACCACATCATATGTGATCATGTACAATGGCTTTGTGGATTCACTGTGTTTATATCCGAGTGTTATCTTGCGTTGAGTCATCGCGAATGTACATGAAGTAGTTTATGTTTTTTCACATTGAATCATTCACATGACACTAGCTAGCTACATGAATGCATGCTTCGACATGCAGTGCATGGTTCCACTCACTTCTATGTGTACAAATATTGCAAGAACCACAGAAATACACTATACCTATTTGTTCCAACATGGACTTCGGTAGTGTATGAAAAATATTTGTTTTTTTAAATATATTTCATGTGCTGTATAAGTGAATTATGTTTTCTTTATGCGTTACGGGTTTCTGCGTTTGGACGTGCGTTGGGTTTCTGCGTGCGATTGCTGCTGATGCGCTATTCATAAAATCAAGATTAATTGAAAAATTTGCCAAGAAACATTCATTGCACAAGTTTATTTTATTAAAAGTGAGGATTTAGTTGAAACTTGGAGCATGATAAAGCGGAAATACGATATATGGGAAATTTTATTCAGATATAAGCAAATTATATATTTAGATTATATGCGAATTTGTAAATAATTAATTTATATATGGCCACAAGCTGCAATTCCAAAGCACCTGAGATGAAAGTTTCAAATCGTAGTGTTGATGCACGTGAGTTGGATGGTTGGTCAAAGTGTTAGCCCATATCAACAGTTGATATTTATTCTTATTTTCATCCTTGTCGTACGTAATTGTGTTTCATGTAGGAGATTTAATTATATTATGTGGATTAGTTGGATCTAGAGGAATTTCTTTTGACATGTAAGTGTATTTCTGTTACGCTTTAGTTGTGTTTAGGAGTAATTGTTTTTAGTAGACTGGGATGTAGTCTAATTTGCTTGGTTCATGTTCAGAGGTGATCAAGTGGGCTTACTAATGACCTGCTGCCGATATGAAGGAACAGTATCGTGAGTCCAACACAATCAGCAAAATGTGAGTAACTTTCATTTTGATTTCGTTCTTATTCAATTTCAGGCGTATCCCATATTCTGTGTGATTCATTATTGCTAATAATTTTGCCTCTTTATTGCTGATAATTTCAATTTTTGATTTGTAGATCACTTATTTAAAATGGCCATGTCTCCCAGTCTACCTTGTGGACTCCGTGGTGTAGTGGTAGCACACCCGCCTCACAAGCAGGAGGTCCGTGGTTCGAATCCCGGCGGAGCAGAATTTCATTGGGCGAATTCTATAATCCATCAGCCCCTGTCCACCCAGCAGTAAATGATGGTACCAGATGTCAGTCATGCATTCTGGGGAGGTGGCCCTCTCTAATACGTCTTATGTCCATGTGGCGCCATAGCGTGGAGAGGGTCGGTTCTGCGGTGGCAGCGAGCTGCACGGGACACACCTGTGTGTGTTCATAAGCTTCGGCTTCTTCCCGTGTAGCAGCTGTCACTTAGGCATTTAAGCTTTATTTAACCATTGTATGTGGAAGTTATTCTCTGGTTAAGCTTGGATGGACCTCCGGGATAATCATCTTACGACTGAATAACCGCTCGAGGACACCATTTGTGTCCATTATAGATTTGTTGTTTTCTGATTTGTGTGTAATTTCGTCCTGTGAGCCCATTATTGAAGCATCAAACAACAAATGTATATTCGTTTCAGTGGAATGTTTCAGCTTACACCAGTGGGTTTTAACCTTTTTTCTCCGATTCCCCACTTCTTAATGATCCATCTCTTCATTTTCCACACAACAGCGCTGATAAATTCAATAAATTCAGTTGTTACATCAAAGTAAATGTCAAGAGGTCATTGGAAACAAAAATAAACGAATTTGAATTTATAAAAACACACACATACTTGTACTGTTCTGTGCGACCTTTAGCTTCCCACTTGGCAACTCTTCGATTCCCCACCATTGGGGAATTTCCCACAAGTTAAGAACCACTGACTTACACATTGTGTGACTCCGGTAAACTTCATCAATACGCTTAATTCGCTATAATTTTTGTACTCACATAGTTGTTCTACAGCAGTGACTTCGATCAGATCTCACTTCATTTACACATAATTGTACAAATAGAACACACAAATCAACTGATAAATAACAGAACTCAATGTGAGGACTTTATCTGCTTCTTCTCCACCAGCTGGCCAATGAGGGACTTTACTTTACTCACAACACATCGGAAATCATCATCCCTGATGCTATTGTTGATCACTGCTGAAGTGTTGGTATATGAGCTAGGCTCGTAGGATGTCCTGTCGTTTTTCTCCACTTTTATTGTGCATCATCGTGTTGTGATGTTTTTTGTCGTTCGTGGCGCAGATGCGACATCACTTTCGGCATTCAGCGGCCGGAACAGATTCAGCAGCACGCCGTTCTGCACGTGGTCGCCAAGAATTTGTACAACCAGGAGGCCAACCGCTCTCCCGTATCGCACGGTGTGCTCGATCGTCGCATGGTTGGCAAACAAATTTATCAATCAATCAATGAGTGTATTGCAATCGCCCAATATGCGCTTTTCATTGCAATTTTACTGTACACAAAGAAGAGCGACAAGGAAATAAAGGTTACTGTAGATTCCGGCTCGATTAAGCGCGTGTTTTAATCCAAAATTATACTCCATATTCTGCCAAAGCTATCTTTGCATCCAGAGTAACACACTTCATTATAGTATTAATTTTTCAATGTTCATAGACACATAACATTTGTTTCAATCCGATGCGGATCTAACCCGATTTTACTATTTCCTCGTATAAATGTTTGCTGATTCGAATAAGTTTTACTTCTGAATATATTATTATCCAGTGTGTGTGTGTGTGTGTGTGTGTGTGTGTGTGTGTGTGTGTGTGTGTGTGTGTGTGTGTGTGTGTGTGTGTGTGTGTGTGTGTGCACAAGCCTAACGTGACGTCAAATTCGACCGAACTTGAGCGAAATGTGAACCAACTCATTGCGTATCCCCTCTGAGGCAATTCAGTAATCGAATATTCACACTCAAAACAAGGAAGTGAAAATGTACATGTGTTTGCGTATGTATGTGTGTGTGTGTGCCGAAGAATGCGAGCTGACCTGTCGGTGACAGTGATATATCCGCACTTCCGCTGAATGTATGTGTGTGTGTGTCTGTACCCTTGTGAATATTTGTACATGTATCAGTGTATCCGTTTGTACAATGCCGCATTGTAAATATTGTACTATCTGCGCATCTGAGACACATTGTGTAGATATTGCGCAATATAAATGTTTCAATAAATGAAAATGAAATGAAATGTGTGATGCGCATCTGAGACATTGTGTAGATATTGCGCCATATAAATGTTTCAATGAATGAAAATGTGTGTGTGTGTGCTGGGGTGTATTGACAGGGCACCAGCTCTAAAGAGCACAACTGCGCCACATGTGGCCTGCCTCTGGCCGATTGTGTGGGTCATTTCGGCTATGTCGACCTGCAATTGCCAGTCTTTCACGTCGGCTACTTCAGTGCCATTGTCGCCGTGCTACAGACCATCTGCAAGGTGCATCTGTGTGTGTGTGTGTGTGTGTGTGTGTGTGTGTTCTGAGCGCTTTTGAGACCTTCGGGTGAAAAGCGCGATATATATGTCTAAATGTAATGTAATGTGTGTGTGTGTGTGTGTGTGTCTGTCTGTCTGTCAGTGTGTGTGTGTGTGTGTGTGTGTGTGTGTGTGTGTGTGTGTGTGTGTGTGTGTGTGTGTGTGTGTCTGTCTGTCTGTCTGTCAGTGTGTTTCTGTCAGTGTGTGTGTGTGTGTGTGTTTGTCAGTGTGTGTGTGTGTGTGTGTGTGTGTGTCTGTCTGTCTGTCAGTGTGTTTCTGTCGGTGTCTGTCTGTCTGTCAGTGTGTGTCTGTCAGTGTGTGTGTGTGTGTGTGTGTGTGTGTATCTGTGGGTCTGTCAATGTGTGTGTTTGTGTGTGTTTTATGTGTGTGTGTGTGTATGTGTTTGGTTTAGGTATGTGTGTGTGTGTACGCACATATTTATAGCTACAGGAGATGAGCTAAGCTCTAGCTGTCCTATCTCTTTGTCAATATCCAGCTTTATCCAAACTCTTTTGGAATTTCCCAATACACTCGCTGCATTCACTATTTGAGCACTCAAGTCGTTACATGCGTCCACACACACACACACACACACACACACACACACACACACACACACACACACACACACACACACACACACACACACACACACACACACACACACACACACACACACACACACACACACACACACACACACACACACACACACACACACACACACACACACACACACACACACACACACACACACACACACACACACACACACACACACACACACACACACACACACACACACACACACACACACACACACACACACACACACACACACACACACACACACACACACACACACACACACACACACACACACACACACACACACACACACACACACACACACACACACACACACACACACACACACACACACACACACACACACACACACACACACACACACACACACACACACACACACACACACACACACACACACACACACACACACACACACACACACACACACACACACACACACACACACACACACACACACACACACACACACACACACACACACACACACACACACACACACACACACACACACACACACACACACACACACACACACACACACACACACACACACACACACACACACACACACACACACACACACACACATACACACACACACATACACATTACATTACATTAAGACATTTATATCGCGCTTTTCACCCGAGGGTCTCAAAAGCGCTCACACACACACACACACACACACACACTCAAGCACAAGAGTCATACACATACACAATCACGAACATACACAATCACACATACACAATCACCTACATACACACACACACACACACACACAAAACAAACAAGTACATATACGCACAAACACAAACATACACTCACGTTTACATACTCAGAAACACAAAAATACACACGCACACACACATACATATTGGATAAGATAGTACAGCAGACATAAAGCACATAAGACAACACAACATACAACACATTAAGACAACACAGCAAGCATACAACGACATACACTCAGATTGACAAATCACAACATAAATGAGACACAAATACAAACCAGAAAACACACCATAACAGACACAAAAAGACATACACTAAAACAAATAGACAGAGAACACAACACATCAGACACACAAACACAGATAACAGAGCTCAACACAACAACACACAGAGAGCATACAATAGAGAAACATACATACACAAGAACGGAAAACACACGCATGAAGCACATACACAAAGAAGACAGAATTAGGAAACAACACACACACACACACACACACACACACACACACACACACACACACACACACACACACACACACACACACACACACACACACAGACACACACACACACACACACACACACACACACACAGACACACACACACACACACACACACACACACACACACACACAGACACACACACACACACACACACACACATACACACACACACACATACACACACACACACACACACACACACACACAGACACACACACACACACACACACACACACACACACACACACACACACACACACACACACACACACACACACACACACACACACACACACACACACACACACACACACACACACACACACACACACACAGACACACACACACACACACACACATACACACACACACACACACACACACACAGACACACACACACACACACACACACACACACACACATACACACACACACACACACACACACAGACACACACACACACACACACACACACACACATTTTTTTTTCATTTATTCCAACATTTGTAATGCGCAATTTACACAATTTGTCTCAAATGCGCAAAGATGGACATATTTATACATAAATGCATACACACACTATACATACATGACACACGCAAAGGGTTGAACGAGAAATTCTTATGTACAGATCGAGGTATCTATTCGGTATGTGGGGATACCAAGGCACACACACGCACACACACACACACGCACACACATCGTTTAGACAGTACAGACAGTAAGGGACCCACACATACATACACACAAACACGCAGACATACGCACAAATGGGCAATTCTGTACAAGACAAGATCACACTGATAATGTATAAGCTATGAACACGCGTACACTTCCAACGGACAAACATACATTGTCAAGCAACTCACACTTGCGCACAGGCAAGCACATAAACGAAGACGCACATGAAAACTCGACAAATTATAACAGTCAGCAAGAGAGAGGCAGGACAACGAAAATATACACACAATGACAATTGACTATTTACAGTGAGTACTCGGGTTTTATGAGGAGCCTTTCGCGGTCATATGATTTATCAAGAAGATATTTCTTCAATCGTTTTTTGAAGGACGCTTCAGAGGAGGCAGATCTTATGTACATTGGTAGTTTATTATACAGTCTAGGAGCCATCAAACGAAAACAGCGATTGTAGTGTGTGTGTCGAGAAGGAAAAGGTGGTTCATGCAGAAGGTTCATGTGATTCACTCGAAGATTGTGTACAGAAGAGATCGGTTTATTCGTTAGTAGTTCAAATAGATATACAGGTGTCTTATGTACAAGAACAGAGTGTACTACACACACACACACACACACACACACACACACACACACACACACACACACACACACACACATTCCTCACACACCTCATTCCTCATTTCACATTCCTCACACACCTCGTCTTTTTCAAGTTTACTACCACGTCCTCTTCTATCTGATTCATCCCACACTAATCAATCCTCTTTCTCAATCTTCTCAATTCCGGTCTTATTTGTTGTATTTATGGTGTTATTGTGTGTGTGTATGTATGTGTCACTGTGTGTATGTGTCAGTGTGCCAATGTGTGTGTGTATGTGTCAGTGTGTGTGTGTGTGTGTGTATTTGACAGAGAGAGTGCGAGTACGACAGATTTAATGTGCATTGGTTTGTGTGTGACAGACCATATGATTAAGAGAATGTGTGTGTGTGTGTGTGTGTGTGTGTTCAGCGCCTTAGAGACCCTCTAGGTGTAGGGCGCTATATAAATATCTTAATGTAATGTAATGTGTGTGTGTGTGTGTGTGTGTGTGTTTATAGACGTGCGCGTCGGTGTTGCTGAGCGCCGACGACAAGGTTTTGTTTATCGGCAAGTTGAGCCGGCCTGATCTGCCCTACCTGACCAAAAAAGGCCTCCGCAAGAAGATTCAGGAGAAGGCGAAAAAACAGAGCAAGTGCGCGGCCGCTCTCTTCTATTTCGCTCTCTCTCTCTCTCTCTGTGTGTGTGTGTGTATGTGTGTGTTGTAGTTTCTAAAAGAGCAACAACATATAATAACGATGACGCCTTACTGAAGGTCAATTTAATTAGCTAAATATTTAATTAGAAGCCAGTCACTGTTCTACTGGGTGAAACACACAATAAGCGCATGGCTTAGTGTATAAATATTTTATTTCACAATTGTTTCTCGGTGCGTTTTCCATAATAATAAGTTAGCCGTTAACTGGATCAGTTGTGATAGTAGTTATATAGTGCCTGTGTGTGTGTACTTGTGTGTGTGTGTGTTTGTGTGTGTGTTTGTGTGTGTGTGTGGTTGACAGATGTCCGTCGTGTGGTGCGATCAACGGAGTTGTGAAGAAGGCAGGATTGTTGAAAATCAGTCACGATGTGTTTCGCAAAGTGAAAAAAGACTCCCCGATTCTTGTCAAACATATAGGTGTGTGTTAGTGTGTGTGTGTATGTGTGTTAGCGTGTGTGTGTGTGTGTGTGTTAGTGTGAGTGTGTGTGTATGTGTATTTGCGTGTGTTGGTGCGTTTCATAGCTATTCCAGTGTAGAGCGCATTATAAATACGCATACTGTACCAAACTGTACTGTTCTATGTTCTGTACTGAGCTGTTCTGTTCTGTGTTCTATATTAAACTGTACTGTTCTTTGTGCTGTACCTAACTGTACTGTATTATGTACTGTACTGTATTCTGTACTGTTCTTTGTTCGGTACTGAACTGTACTGTACTGTTCTGTGTTCTGTACCAAACTGTACTGTATTCTGTACTGTTCTTTGTTCTGTACTGAACTGTACTGTACTGTTTTATGTTCTATATTAATCTGTACTGTTCTGTGTTATGTACCAAACTGTACTGTATTCTGTACTGTACTGTTCTGTGTTCTGTACTGAACTGTACTGTACTGTTTTATGTTCTATATTAATCTGTACTGTTCTGTGTTCTGTACCAAACTGTACTGTATTCTGTACTGTACTGTTCTGTGTTCTGTACTGAACTGTACTGTACTGTTCTGTGTTCTATATTAAACTGTACTGTACTGTTCTGTGTTCTATATTAATCTGTACTGTTCTGTGTTCTGTACCAAACTGTACTGTATTATGTACTGTACTGTATTCTGTATACGCAGAGGATTTCGGTTCTGCGGTGAGTGATAATCGTGAGTTGCAGACGCGCGCTGCTTCCCTGGCCGTTATGCCGGCCATTATCACTCCTCTCGACGCGTTGACGCTCTTCCACAGAATCACCCTGACAGACGCCCAACTACTGCTCATGTCCAGTGAGCCACGTGTTTCTCGGCCAACTAATTTTCAATATGCATATATCTCAATTTCACCCTCATTTTTATTTTTATATATATTTAACTCTTCTTTGTTTTCTCCTTTTTGTGTGTCTCTAATTTTGCTTAATTTTGCCCATTTTTTATTTTTGTATATTAATATATTTCATGTGGTTTATTTTTGTCTCTGTTTTTTCTTTTATGTTTGATTTTATTCATATGTTTACTTCTCTCTAATTTTGGTGTCCATATATATCTGTGTGTTTGTGGTGTGTGTGTGTGTGTGTTATGTATGTGTTTGTGTTATGTATGTTTGTGTATGTTGTGTGTGTATGTGTTTGTGTATATATTCGGCGTGTGTATGTGTGTTTGTGTTGTCTGTGTTTGTGTATGTGTTATGTGTGTGTATGTGTGTTTATGTATTGTGCGTTTGTATTGTGTGTGTGTTTGTGTTGTGTGTTGTGTGTGTGTATGTGTGTGTATATATTTGACGTGTGTGTATTTGTGTATGTGTGTGTTTGTGTTGCAGAGGAGTTGAGTCGTCCAGTAGACATGATAGTTACCAGAATCGCCGTTCCTCCGCTGTGTATTCGGCCGTCCGTGGTGTCCGACCTGAAGGCGGGAACGTGAGTAATCTTGTAAATCTGTAAATTATTGTCACACACACACACACACACATTCACTCACTCACACACAAGCAATGCAATAATAGAAACAATTCAAGGTGACAAATGTCCACCGAACATGAGCTCTTTGGCGGATATGAAAGTTAGTACAATATGGCAATTGAAAACATAAAATACAAAGCAAATTGGAATTATAAATCACTCATCCTGAAGTACAAACACAATTATCAGAAGCATACACACTCACACGCATTAAACATGGATCACTTCAGCAGTACTATACGAATTCAGTCTCCTCTATGAGGGCTGAATATGAACTGTAAATCCAACAGATATTTCTTCATGTGCTTTTTAATCAGTGATCTATTTATAGCTGGAAGTGATTTCAAATGTTGAGGAAGACTGTTCATAAAACAGATTCGGACCACAATAAACAAGACTATTCCTAAACTGTGTGAACACACAGGGGCGTGTTCAGAGCGGACACATTTGGCGTCGAGCCAGCGACAGGGGCGGAGATAGGTTGGGGTTAGATAACAGCATTGGTTCTAGCGTTGAAATGGCTCAATTGTGTGGCATCCGCTTTTTACGCTGAATGTTTCAGGTTCAAATCCTTTGATAGTCCGATTTTTTGTTTGTTGGAGGAAGCTTATCATTTACTTTGCTCTAGTTGTAGACGATTCTAGTCTATTGCATGTGTGTGTGTGTGTGTGTTTCTGTCTTTCTGTGTGTATATCTATATTTATATGTACGCTCATCTTGTGTGTATGTGTTGTGTGTGTGTGTGGGTATATGTGTCTCTCTCTCTATGTGTGTGTATGTGTGTGTATCTTTATGTGTCTATATTTCTCTGTACACTCATCTGGTGTGTGTGTGTGTGTGTGTGTTTGTCTTTGTGTGTGTGTGTGTGTGTTTGTGTGTGTGTTAGCAACGAGGACGATTTGACGATGAAACTCACCGAGATTGTGTTTCTCAACGACGTCATTTGCAAGCACCGCGAGTCAGGCGCCAAGGTGTCCATGATCCAAGAAGACTGGGACTTTCTACAACTGCAGTGCGCTCTCTTCATCAACGGAGAAATGTCCGGCATTCCGCTCAACATGCAGGTAACACACACACACACATACACATACATACATACACATGAATACACGAAAATCTGAACCGATTTAGGTTCAAGACGCGTCAATTATGAAACTGTAAAAATGTCAAAACGAAGCTTTATCGTTGAAATTTTATTCCGTTTCAAGTTTGCTTGTGTATCCAATTATATTGCACCTTTTTTAACCTTACTTATATCATGTTGTTCAATGTCTATGTACGTTTGTGTGTGTCTGTGTGTCTATGTACGTTTGTGTGTGTGTGTGTGTGTGTATGTACGTTTGTGTGTGTGTGTGTGTGTGTCTATGTACATGTGTATGTGTCTACGTACGTGTGTGTGTGAGTGTGTGGGTATGTGTCTCTGTACGTGTTTTTGTGTGTGGATATGTGTCTATGTACGTGTGTATGTGTGTGTGTGTGTTTATGTACGTTTGTGTGTGTGTGTGTGTGTGTGTGTGTGTGTGTGTACGTGTGCATGTTTGTGTGTCTATGTACGTGTGTATGTGTGTGTGTGTACGTGTGCATGTGTATGTGTCTAAGTACGTTTGTGTGTGTGTGTCTCCGTTTGTGTGTCTCCGTCTGTGTGTGTACGTTTGTGTGTGTTTGTGTGTCTGGTAGCCGAAGAAGCCGACGCGTGGCTTGGTGCAGCGACTCAAGGGCAAGCAGGGTCGATTTCGTGGCAATCTCAGCGGCAAGCGGGTGAACTTTAGCAGTCGCACGGTCATCTCGCCCGATCCCAACCTGCGTATTCATCAGGCGCGTACTAATTTGCCGCCCGTTCCTTTCAGCCTTCTGTCATCGTTTATTATTATTTCACTGTTATCAATTACAGGCTAATACAGTAGCATGGAGGAAGAGTGTAAGTGCACTATTACCACCCTGCGGTGGCCCCATGTGTACTGGAAGCTAACCAAAAAATGATGTATAGAGAAAAAGAGAGTTTAAGAAGTAAAGTTTTCAGTCAAGAAGATGAAAGCTAATGAAGATAGAAGCAATACAAGAAATAAACGATAAATTAAATAAAATTATAAAATCAAAAAGTCAAATAAGTGTATTTACACAATTGTGCAACAGACAGATTGAGATAATATAGCAACGTAATAATAAACTAGAAACTTATAATGATAATGAACAAAATGATAAAATTATTTAATAAATGAAACTGAAAATCAACCGAATATGTCTTGTTTTATTCTTGATTCATTCATTGATGTTCTTTCACGCTTTCATTCTGGTCTATGTCTCATTCTTCAATATATCTTACTTTATTTATCTTTATTGATTTCTTCTCGATTTTTTCATATCGTGTGTGTTGTTTGCTGTTTTTAATTTCATTCACCATATACATCTCTTTGCTACTTCCTTCGTTAATCATTTCTGTTTGAGATCTTGTTGTCTTTCTTTCTCTTATCGGCGCATTTTTTCTCTCTGTTTTTCTCTTCAGCTATTTTTCTGCTGTTCGGCGTTGTTTTGCTGTTTTTCATCACTTCCTCATTCCGCGCTCTTCAACTTCCTTTCATCTACCTGACAAGATCTTTCTACTTTCCTTGTTTCGTTTCTTCTTTCTTTCTCAATATTCTTGTCTACTCTGTTTGGCGGTGCGTATGTGTGTAAGACGTATATTTTTATCAACAACAATTTCTCATGGAGCATAAACAATCAATACTCTTTTTTGCCAAATGCTGCTTCTTTCAGTCATCTACGTGTTTAATATCTGCAATAACAAGACTAGTGCAAAGTAGAAGACACTTTTCAATAACAAAACATACCAGTATTCAAGCAGCATTAAACAGTTTTTTTATTGCTTTGTGTTTTATGTGTGTGTGTGTGTGTGTGTGTGTGTGTGTGTGTGTGTGTGTGTGTGTGTGTGTGTGTGTGTGTGTGTGTGTGTGTGTGTGCAGGTTGGTGTTCCCGTGCTGGTTGCCAAGACGCTCACTTATCCCGAACGAGTTACGCCGCACAATCTTGAACTGCTGCGCAAATTGGTTATCAATGGGGCCGACGTTCACCCAGGTGGGTCTGCTCCTCCAGACTTTCTTCGGTGCCTTGTTCCTTTCATTGTGTGTGTGTGTGTGTGTGTGTTTGTGTGTGTGTGTGTGTGTGTGTACCATAGGTCTTGGTGATTAAGCCCATGTCACTTGATTCAGAATTGTCAGCATTTCGCGTTCACTTTTCTTGTTGTGGGGGAGCCGCGCTTTTTTGGGCTTTGTTTTGCTCGATTTTGTTGTATGATTGTCATTGTATTGTCAAACACACACACACACACACACACACACACACACACACACACACTCTCTCTCTCTTTGATGTTCATATACAATGTTGTGTGTGTGTGTGTGTGTGTGTCAGGTGCCAATTTTGTGGAGAAACGGGGCAGTGGTGAGAAGCGCTTTCTGAAATACGGCAACCGACAACGCATTGCTCAGGAACTGCGGGTTGGTGCACCACATCACATACACACACACATACACACATACACTCAACTTGTTCACAGGTGTAGTCAGATATGTCCTCTTCATATTGGTGTGTGTGTGTGTGTGCGTGTGTGTATATATCTCTGTGTGTGTATAATATATATCGTATATATCTCTGTGTGTGTATGTGTGTTTATGTGTATCTCTATGTGTATGTGTGTGTGTGTGTCGGTGTGTATATAGCTGTGTGTGTGTGTGTGTGTCGGTTTGTATGTATATGTGTGTGTGTTTGTCGGTGTGTATATATATCTGTGTGTGTTCATGTGTATCTCTATGTGTACGTATCTGTGTGTGTGTTCATGTGTATCTCTATGTGTACGTATCTGTGTGTGTGTTTATGTGTATCTCTGTGTGTGTTTATGTGTATCTCTATGTGTGTATATAGCACGGAGACACTGTGGAGCGACACCTGATGGACGGAGATGTGGTGTTGTTCAACAGACAACCATCTCTACACAAACTATCTATCATGTCCCACCACGCCAAAGTGCTCAACCATCGCACCTTCAGGTCTCACTGGCATCCACTTACTCACTTACTTACTCACTTACTTACTCATTACTTACTCATCAAGTATTGTTGTAAATATGGGCGACCTCATCAAAACCCTGATAAAAAGCAAGCGTTTACAACCATCGGCTTATATATGTGTGTGTGTGTGTGTGTGTGTGTGTGTGTGTGTGTGTGTGTGTGTGTGTGTGTGTGTGTGTGTGAGCAGGTTCAACGAGTGTGTATGTGCGCCATACAATGCCGATTTTGACGGCGACGAAATGAACTTGCATTTGCCTCAGACAGAGGAGGCGAAAGCAGAGGCCATGGTGTTGATGGGGGTGCGTGCCGGCCGCTCTCAGCCTCTCTTTCCTATCCCTCCATCTCTCTCTCTCTCTCGAAATACAAATATTCGCAAACTAGTGTAGATGTGTGATGTTTTCAGAAGTGTAGTGTACAATGTACAAATCTACATATCTACCCATGTGTGTGTGTGTGTGTGTGTGTCATATTTATGCGTGTTAATCTATCCGCGTGGTGTATATGAGCGTTTGCCTGTTTTTTGTGTGTGACATTTGCACTCAAGACATAATGTGTTAATTGCGCCATGTATATACCATGTAATCTCTATTTGAACGGCATGCCGTTCTATTTTTCAACCCTTTCTTGGTAGTGAATTTTAATAAGATGGTACCGTTCAAATAGAGCTTTTACGGTAGACGGTTTGGTAGATGAAATGTGTAATGTGGTATGTTATTGGACTCTGTGGTGTAGTGGTAGCATAGGTCCGTGGTTCGAAACCTTGCGGTGGAGAATTTCATTGGGCGAATTATATAATCCAACAGTCCCTCTCCACCCAGTAGTAAATGATGGTACCAGATATCAGTCATGTGTTGTGTCATGCATTCTGGGGAGGTGGCCCTCTCTAATACGTATTTCGTCCTTGTGGCGTCATAGCGTGGAGAGGGTCGGTTCTGCGGTGACAGCGAGCTGCACGGGACACACCTGTTTGTGTTCATAAGCTTCGGCTTCTTCCCGTGTAGCAGCTGTTACTTGAGGCAGGCTTTAACCTTCAGTCCTTATGTGTGTTTGGCGCAGGTGCGCAACAATTTGGTGACGCCACGCAACGGAGAGCTGATGATTGGCGCCACGCAGGATTTTCTCACCGGCGCCTACTTGATCACTCAGAAGGACCAGTTCTTCTGCCTGGAGAAGGTGAAGCCCACTCGCGCTCTCAACCTACTTCCATTGTGTGATGTTTGAATAGTTTGTTTGTTCTATGCGTTTTGCGCTATTGAATAACATAATCGCATTGTTGGAGCAACCAATTTTCGTGTGCAAACATTTTAGTTTATAATTTCAATTTCATTTTTATCTACGAAGTGTCTTGCATGTGTGTTTTGTGTGTGTGTGTGTGTGTGTGTGTTCAGTTGTTTTCACAAGCAAAAAAATATGTATATAACAAGATAATAAGGTAATTAAAGAAAGTGTTTTTGTGTGTTTGTGTAGGCGTGTCAGCTTTTGTCGTCGATTTTGTCCGGAAAAGATATCAACTTGAAAATCGACCTTCCTCCTCCAGCCATCATGAAGGTATTCAACTCATTTCCAGTCATTTCTGATTGTCTTTAGCTCTTCTCCAATTCATTATCTATTGTGATAGACACACACACACACAGGCGCTTTTGAGACACATGTCTTACAGGCGCTGTATATCACATGATCAATAAACCTGTAGTGTGGTGTTGCTTGTATGTTTGTGTGTCGTGCCTTGTATGTATGTTTGGTCCGTATTTAGTGGCGGTGTATGTCTGTGTGCCAGTGTGTGTGTGTGTGTACATTTGAACTTATGCTTAGATTATCGTGTGTGTATGACCCGGTGTCACGTGACCTCTTACATACTCATATGTGCGTTCGAGTGTTATGCATGTACAATACTGTGTGTGTGTGTGTGTGTAATAATAATAATAATAATAGTAATTGCGTTTATTGCAATCGCCCGTAATGCGCTTTTCATTGCAATTTCATCCACACTTCACGCACACTCTCATTCACTCATCGATACATATATACACTGTCATACAACGACATGAATATATACAGGTATACATAGAATTAAACATTGAATTAAATATTGAACTAAACATTGAACTAAACACACACACACACATGCGAACATACTTTCATTCAGATATATGTGATAACATATATCTGAGTGTGTGTGTATGTGTGTGTGTGTGTGTGTGTGTGTGTGTGTGCCAGTGTGTGTGTGCTTACTACAAAACCTTAAACCTGTGCATATATCTGTGTTTGTGTGTGTGTGTGTGTGTGTGTGTGTGTGTATTATTCATTGATATTTATATTTAATTTATATTGTTGCAGCCGAGGCGATTGTGGACTGGCAAGCAGTTGTTTGGCTGTTTGTTGCGACCCAACAGCGCCTCTCCGGTCAAGGTCAACCTGCGCGCCAAGGGCAAGGCTTATACGAGCGGCGATGAGTTCTGCATTAAGGATTCGTGTCAGTCACTTGTGTGTTATTACGTGTTTGTTCTTCTAGATTGTTTTTCTGGTTGAGTTTTTGGATTTAGCTTGAGCTCACATACTAATTGAACTCGCTTTTCTCAGACTATCTATATCTTTTGGTTAGCTTCCAGTACACATGGGGCTACCGCATGGGTGGTAATAGTGCACTTGCTCTCACATCTCATGTTACTGGACTTGCCTGTAATTAATAATTATAATAATAATAATAATGATACCAGCGCCGCCGCTGCACAAATCTAGCGTTGCCACCACGTCTTCAAAAGAAATTCATGAATGCAGGTTTATAATTGATGCTCTTTGTTGTCACTTTATTAAAGGCGTTTTTCCTCTTTTTCTTTTATCATCTTGTTCTGTCTACTTTCGTGTCTTTTGTTGTCTTTAATTCGTAACTTCTTTTTTTCGTCGGTTTTTGTTTCTCCATGTGTGTGCGTGTGTTCAAGTTCAATTTCAAATGTGTGCATTGCCAAAACAAACACGCATAATTATCACATTTCAAATACTAACTTGGCAATATATTTGGCAATGTCCAACGAGATAAATATCTTAGTTACGAATGGATAAATTGAGTTGCGTGCTGGTTATGAAGGACATTTGAGTTTTGACTGTCACAGACACACACACACACACTCACTCACACAGACACAGGCACACATATACACACTCACAGACACACACTCTGACACACTCACACAGACACAGGCACACATATACATACTCACTGTCATACTGACACACACTCACACAATGGTATGTCTTTGTGTACACGGGATAAAAGCACATGTGACCATAGACCGGCAAGCTCACACTTCTTTTCTCACTGATATACTTGAATACTAAACAAGACTACCACTTGTATGTGTGTGTGTGTGTGTGTGTGTGTGTGATTTTTGACGTTAGACATTCTGGTGTGGAACTCACAATTGTTGGCTGGTACCATGGAGAAATGTGTGCTGGGAAGCGGCTCCAAAAACAACATCTTCTTCATTTTGTTTCGCGACTACAGCTCGGACACGGCCGCCGACACCATGTGGCGGGTTGCCAGGTGGGTTGCCAGATACTTCTAGCGATTTTTCACCGGCGAAAAAACTCTGCTGTGCCAGTGATGTGTGAATTGCTGTTCTCTTGGCCAACTGTGTGTATGTGTGTGTGTGTGTGTGTGTGTGTGTGTGTGTGTGTGTGTGTGTATGTACAGTGAAACATCGATATTAGACGCATCGATGAAGCGAGATAATTTTGGGTGTGATAGGATATTGGACCCCAAAAAATTTTGGGGTTCTATTTAGAAATTTCAGACAAATTTAACAAAAAAATATACAATTTTATTAAATTTAACGTTTCATAAACCAAAAACGCAAATTCTGTATTATCCTCACGTACAACAAGGGTCAAAATAATATCAACAGTCGAATCGGTAATTTGGACCCCAACTGGCGCCTTATATCGCCTTGTATTTGACTGTATTATGTGTGTATGTATGTGTGTGTGTTTATTGTTCAGAATTACGTCCTACTTTCTGATGAACCGTGGCTTCAGTATCGGCATTGGCGATGTGACGCCGGGCGCCGGACTGCTAAGAGCCAAACAACTACTACTCAACGAAGGGTGACCTGCCCACACACACACATACACACATACACGCTCTTGTGTACTTAGCAGAATTGTTTTGCGTCGACAAGAATTTCAAATAATATCGCAAACAGGATTCGGTTAGAATGAAATCATAAATTACTAACCTGACTAATTAAATTAAATTGAAAGGCAGTTTCGATATGTTTATATATACATTTTTCGGATACATTTAATTATACACAAGTATCAAGTATTATAGTATTTATACGCTGGGCTTGATTTTATAAATTGTTTCTTTCTTCATCAGCTCTTATCTTCCTGACTAAAAATTTCAGTTTTTGTACTCTCTTTTTCTTGACATCTTTTTTTGGTTAGCTTCCAGTACACATGGGGTCACCGCAGGGTGGTAATAGTGCACTTGCACTCTTCCCTCATGCTACTGAATTTGCCTGTAATTATTAACAATAGTATTAATGAGTGTGTGTTGGGGGGGGATGTAGATATCGCAAATGTGACGACTACATAGGACAACTGGAGGCGGGGCGTCTGGCTTGTCAGCCGGGATGTTCGGAGGAGGAGACTTTGGAGGCGGTGATTATCAAGGAGTTGTCTGTGATCAGAGATTACGCTGGCAAGGCTTGTTTCAGAGAACTGCACCGCACCAACGCACCGCTCATTATGGCTCTCTGCGGCTCCAAAGGTCCCAAAGCTCTCTCACACACACACACACACATAAGGACATGCAAACACATATACACAAGCATGCACATACTAACACACAAACGCGCACACACATACATACTAACACACACACACACACACACATACTAACACACACACACACACACATACCTACATACACATGATCACGCACACATACATGCATACAGACATACACACGCACATACACACACATATATTTAGTGAGAGAGAGATAGGCATACACACACACACACACATACACATACACACATAAGGACATGCAAACACACATACACAAACACACATACTAACACACACAAACACGCATTTGAAATTGTAATAGTTATCCTAGGTGTTTGAGTGTGAATTTGCACAGATGTATGTTTGTGTGTGTGTTAGTATGTGTGTGTTTGTGTTTGTTAGTATGTGCGTGATTGTGTATGTGTGTTTACATGTCCTTATGTGTGTATGTGTGGGTGTATGCCTCTCTCTATCAGTGAATATATATGTGTGTGTGTGTGTGTTTGCAGGCTCATTTATCAACATTTCCCAGATGGTAGCCTGTGTGGGACAACAGGCGATCAGTGGTAAACGAGTTCCCAACGGCTTCGACGATCGCGCACTGCCCCACTTTGCTCGGCACTGTCAGTTACCACATTACCCACCACCCCATCCCATTCCCACCACCCCATCCCATTCCCATTCCCACCACCCCATCTCATTCCCATTCCCACCACCCCATCCCATGACGCCATTCCCACCACCCCATCCCATTCCCATTCCCACCAACCCATCCCATTCCCATTCCCACTCTCGGCTTGCATGTATGCTTGTGTGTGTGTGTGTGTGTGTGTGTGTTTGTGATCGAATGTATACATTGCCAAAACAAACGCACATAGTAAACATATTTCAAATATCAGCTTGACAATAGATTTTGGGAAATGCCCAACGAGGTAAATCTCTTAGTAATGGACAAATTGAGTAACATGCTGGTTTTAAATACTAGTTTAAGTTATTTGGCCACTGAATTGAACATAGCGTTATTTGTAAGTTCATCTGTTAGATCTATCACATATAATATAAACATGAATATATAATCTATCGCAAAACCTCTATTTATTCGTATATTTATTCGTAAACCCTCTATTGAAACATCTGAATTGTCTTTTAACAATAGCTATGCCCATGGATTTGTGTATTTTGCTGGATAAATATACATATGCTACCTGTTTTTTCATCCCTAAAATTTATTGTATCACCTCAAAATTCTGACCAGCTAGTGGAAAAATAGAACGGCCTTCCGCTCAGATTAAGGTTTTACGGTGTGTATGTGTTTGTGTGTGTGTGTGTGTGTGTGTGTGTGTGTGTGTGTGTTGTGTTGTGATTTGTCAATCCATTGTGTTGTGATTTGTCAATCTGAGTGTATGTCGTTGTATGTTTGCTGTGTTGTCTTAATGTGTTGTATGTTGTGTTGTCTTCTGTGCTGTATGTCTGCTGTACTATCATATTCAATATGTATGTGTGTGTGCGTGTGTATTTTTGTGTTTCGGAGTATGTAAACGTGAGTGTATGTTTGTGTTTGTGCGTATATGTACTTGTCTGTTTTGTGTGTGTGTGTGTGTGTGTGTGTGTGTGTGTGTATGTAGGTGAGTGAGTGTGTTCGTGATTGTGTATGTGTATGACTCTTGTGCTTGAGTGTGTGTGTGTGTGTGTGTGTGTGAGCGCTTTTGAGACCCTCGGGTGAAAAGCGCGATATAAATGTCTTAATATAATAATAATAATGTGTGTGTGTGTGTAGCCAAGGCGCCCGATGCCAAGGGTTTTGTGAGCAACAGTTTCTACTCGGGACTAACTCCGACTGAGTTTGTGTTTCACACGATGGGTGGTCGCGAGGGTTTGGTCGACACGGCGGTGAAAACGGCTGAAACTGGTTACATGCAGCGCAGATTGGTCAAGGTTCGGCTACATACACATAGACACATACATACAAACATACATACACATGTATACACATACACATATACCGTATTTGCCGGTGTATAAGTCGACCCCCTAAAGTTCAACGGAAATTTACGATATTATGATATATCCTTTGTATAATACGAGCTCAATTGTTTCATTATATTTTAATTTAAAATTCAATCAGAAATTATGCGAAATTTATTGACGAAATGTGTTCAAATTCGCGAGTTTGTAGCGAGCTATCTATACGCCACTTTAAATATGATTTACTTTATAACCCTGTGATACTCCATTTGAAGCGATGAATACGAAGCTAAATATTATGGCTCGGTGTATAAGTCAAGGTCGATTTTTCTCGGTCGATTTTTGATCGAAAAAGGTCGATTTATACACCGGCAAATACGGTACACACAATGGTTGAGAATATTGTATTAAATGTCTCAATGTGAAAGTTGGCCGAGTTATAATATATGCAGTTTACTTTACTTTACAATCGCGCATGTACACATACGCAAACATACACACACACAAACTTATACACACACACACACACATACATATACACACACACACACACAAGTATGTAGAAGTTATGAGGAGATAGGAATCAGCATAAATATTCCCGACAATATCTAGAATTCAATTGAAAACGAGTGTATAAAGTCATACACTAAAGTGTACACACTGACACATGTTTGTATAACCTCATTTCATTTTCCTCTCGTTTTTTGTATCTGGTGAAATTGCAATGAAGAGCGCATATTCGGCGATTGCGATAAATAAAGCATTGATTGAATGATAGATCGATTGACATGCAGATATATAAAGCTCTTGTGTGTGTTTGTGTGTGTATGACTCTTGTGCTTGAGTGTGTGCATGTGTGTGTTTGTGAGCGCTTTTGAGACCCCCGGGCGTAAAGCGCGATATAAATGTGTGAATGTAATCTGAGTGTGTGTGTGTGTGTGTGTGTGTGTGTGTGTGTGCTAGTGTCTGGAGGACTTATGTTCGCAGTACGATGGCAGTGTGCGTGACTCGGTAGGTAACATGGTGCAATTCTGCTACGGAGCCGACGGTCTCGATCCAGCCCACATGGAAGGTCCGTCTCTCTCTCTCTCTCTCTGTGTGTGTGTGCGTTTGTATATATATACCGTAAATGCTCTATTTATCCGACAGTCTCTAATAATCCGGCACATTCTGGTATGAGTTGAAAAATAATCCGACAGGCTCTAATAATCCGGCACTTCCTGGAAAGGCTTATTGAAACTGCAACCACGATTCAGTTATAGTTCAGCAACAGTTTATTTAGCAATGGGCGATTACTACACAGAACAATACACTGTGGAGATACGCGTCTTCTCTCGTCCCTGTTATCAGTGCACTATTGTGTTGCAGTTTTTGCGCAATCCTACCGTGCGGAGTGACCAAAAATAATCCGACAGGCTCTAATAATCCGGCAGGCTCTTATAATCCGGCACCATACGCAGGGGGGGGGGGTCGAAAAATAATCCGGCATGTCGGATAAAAACAGCATTTACGGTATATAATTTTGCTGTTGTGTGTATGGCACTGGAGGATACAGAGGGGGGGCTAAAAATCCTAAATGTTTCTATCAAATCCTCATAACCGAGGGGCTCACTAAAAGAGGTCAATAAAAATATTTGCTGTAGAAAGACCTTGTATAATGATGTATGTACATTACTGATCGCCCCCCAAATTTCAGTCCCCCAAATTATTTCAGCTCCTCACAAAAACTGCACTCAGGATCCGTGTATTTACAAGCATATGTGTGAGCGTGTGGAATTGTTTATATGTGTGTGTTTGTTATCGTGTGTGTGTGTGTGTGTAAAGTAAGTAAAGTAAAGTAAATGGCATTTATTGCACTCCTTGTAAAGGCTTTTCAGTACAAAATAGAACAAACATTAAATAAACCACCGCAGGTGTACACACACACACACACTCAAGCACACACATACATACATACAATCATTCAAACACATTGTAACACATTGTAACACATTCATGACGCACAGAGTAATGGGAACATTATAGCATTGCGATCTTGTAATTCAAACGTTTCTTGCCGGCGTCAGTTTTCATTGTTGGTATCTCGAATCCGCCTTCAGTTCTCAGCTCTCGTGTGTGTGTGTGTGTGTGTCTGTGTAAACACATGTGCGAGAGATGCGTGCATTTTTGCCTACACAACATGTATTATAAACACATGAATTAGTGTAGGAAACATGTATTATACACCTCGTGAAAATTGCCAACATGATGTATGTATATACTAGAACGAAAGTGCATCAGCGAACTTGCCTCGTGCATTCAACAATGAATAATGATATTGCTTGTGTTTGTGTGATGATTAAACAGGCAGCGACCAGCCGGTGGATTTTGGTCGTGTGTGGCGGCACGTGATCGCCAGCTCGCCGTGTCGTGATGAGGAGCCGCTGGAGGCCGCCAGCTTACTGCACGCTCTCACTGAACTGCTTGTACTGCCCGAGTATGCCGACTGTCACCAGAGTTTCATCTCTCAAATGAGGTATGCTGGACGGGGCAGATCGTGGTGTGCACTTAAGATGTGCGCCCAACGTCTTGTAAAATTGGCTCTCAATCTGGGGGTAATTTAGCAATATTTCTGGGGTAATGGGTAAAGGGGTGACAGGGAAATGTTGACAATTCTGAAAATATATAAAGCATTGTGGTACCTGGTATTAAGATTAATAAAGTCATTAGAGATGCCAAATATACTAACACAGCTGAAAAGGTTGGGAACCACTGGCTTAAAGGTTAACTGCGGTCGTGAATTTAACCGATTGACTCTCATAAATATAATAATTACAACTTTGACATTGTCAAGCTTGTATATCAATTAATTTAAATAATTTTGTATGGTACAGAATATGGTTCAAAAAGGTACAGAATATGTTAATTTTTGAGTGACCTCATATGAGATCACAGGGAGATAATGGGATTAGCCCGCTTGAGTTTAAAGTGTTGAGTAGTTTGAAGTTGTAAAACGAAGAGAACGTCATCGCACAAGAAATTGTCATCAGCTCAGGACAATTTATCATTATTATTTCCAGAATATGACAGTTTTCAAGCTATTAGGTAATGTTTTGTGGTTCTGCTAGGTTTCTAAACTTGTCATCAAAATAACAGAAAAATCCAAACGAAAGCAGCAAATCGATTAGCGTAAATATCACTGTTTTTAGGAGTTGTTTGCATGTTGATTCTTATTTATTCAACGGACTTGACTATCTATGCTTGCTTCACATGCAAGTTTTCAAAATCGTCCGGTTTGACTGTGTGTGTGTGTGTCTGTGTGTGTGTGTGTGTGTGTGTGTATGCATGTGCATCTGTCTGAGTGTGTGTTTGTTTGTGGCTATTTGTGGGTTTGTGTGTATTTGTGTGTGTGTGTGTGTGTGTGTGTGTTTGTGTCTGTCAATGAATGAAAAAATGCGTATGTGTGTGTGGGCGTGTGCATGTGTGCCCGTGTAAACTCACTGCATAGACAATACGTGGAGAGTTTTGCTCGGCAGTTGGATCAGTGTCGACGCATGTACCCCGTGCCGGATTCACCAGCTACTCACGACGATAGCAACAACAGTGGTGTCAGCGCCAGTGGCAGTGTGTTTGCTCGTCTGATGCGCGTCACCGTGTCTCAACTGGTCGAATTCTGCGAGATTTGTCGCACCAAGTATCTGCGGGCGCGTATTGAACCAGGCAAGACCAACACACACACACAAACACACGCACACACACACATATATAAACACACACATACAAGCGCGCACATACACTCACACACGTACACTCACACAAGCATACACACCTAAACACACACACACACACACACAAGCACATATACATGAACACACGCATACACACATAAACAGTGACACACACACAAGCACACACACACACATATACACACACATAAACACAAGCATACACATACGCACACACAAGCATACACAAACACTCACATACACACATACATACACACACACATACATACACACACACTCCCTCACACACACAAACACACACACACACACACACATACACACACACACACACATACACACACATTTCTAGTATAAACATATATAAACACATATAACCAACTCAGTCACAGGTATAGATTGGGTAAACAGAGATGTACTCAAGAAATACAATATAGTGTGTGTGTGTGTGCTTGTGTGTGTCTGTGTGTGTATATGTGTGTATATATGTGTGTGTAAGCAAATATATTTACAAACGTGTACACATAATACAATGATACATAATACAATGATACATAATACAATGATACATAATACAATGATACATAATACAACACTATAATACAATGGATGCGTTGTTGTCACGAATGACGGCCAGGCTTATTCGCTGCCGAAGCCAGGCCGTCTCTCGCGACTCCCCTGAATGCTCACTTATTCCCCACTTATGTGTGTGCGTGCGTGTGTGTGTGTGTGTGTAGGTACGGCGGTGGGAGCTTTGGCGGCGCAGAGTATTGGAGAGCCAGGCACTCAGATGACATTGAAAACATTCCATTTCGCCGGTGTGGCGTCAATGAACATCACACTGGGCGTTCCTCGGTATTGCTGCGTCTATTATTATTATTATTATCATTACTAATTACAGGTAAATCCAGTAGCATGGGGGAAGAGTGCAAGTGCACTATTACCACCATGCTGTGACCCCATGTGTACTGGAAGCTAACCAAAAGAATATGTATAGAGAAAAAGAGAGTTTAGGAAGTAAAGGATTTGAAAGTCAGGAAGGTGAAAGCTAATGAAGAAAGTAGCAAAAATAAATCAAATGAAAAAAGAAGCAAACGATAAATCAAATGAAAAAAGAAGCAAACGATAAAGCAAATGAAAAAAGAAGCAAACGATAAATCAAATAAAATTATCAATTATCAAAAAAAGCTCGTTAAAAGTGTATACACACAATCGGGCAACAGAATAACGTTTAGTGTATAATTTCAAATTTAAACCTAACGTTTGTATACAGTTTTTATTCGGGTATATTATAACGGAAATGTGTACAATGAGTAGTTAATGGATGTATGTGTGTGTGTGTGTGTGTGTGTGTGTGTGTGTTTGTGTGTATTCAGAATCAAGGAGATAATCAACGCTTCCAAGAACATTAGTACGCCAATTGTAACGGCCCATCTTGTGAACGACACCGACCCCGAGTTTGCCCGCCGGGTCAAAGGTCGCATTGAGAAGACCATGCTGGGTCAGGTTTGTGTGTGTGAAGCTGCTTAACTCGAGAGGTCATTCAGCGTGCGCAATTCAGTGGTATTCAAACTTCATCAACCTGCGTACAAATGTTATAAGTCGAAGCGTACAAATAAATATACTTCATTTTAAGTATAATATATTTAATTGTTTTTTACTGTTAGTTTAATATTTAGCGAGTAGAATGACTCTAAATGTTGAATTAGTAAATTTAATTAAAGGGAAAAAGTTAAATAAGATATAAAAAAATCATTGGCGCCTGAGCGATGGATTTATATGATTGTGCTGCAGGTTTCAGAGTATATAGAGGAGGTTTATCTGCCTGACGATGCTTTTCTCTTGATCAAGCTCGATATTGATCGCATCCGTCTGCTCAAGCTAGAAGTCAACGCCGAATCGATCCGTTTCTCGTGAGAAATACACCGTGACACCTCTATTTGAGAATTCTGAGAAGATTTGGCATGTTTTATAAATGAAAAAAGATCCAGGTAGCGTATGCATATTTATTTAACAAAAGGCACAAATACACAGGGCGATTACTGGTAATTAATTCACTAATAAAAATCAGTCAGTCATAGCTATTGCCAAAACGGAATAATTCATTGAAGTGACGTTCAAATAGAGGTTTTACGGTGAATGTTTGAATAGATGAAGTGTGTTGTTTTGGCTCGTGTGTGCAGTATATGCAGCGCCCGGCTGCCCATTCGTCCGTCCACAGTCACTGTGGAAAGCGACACCATTTTGACTGTGCGTGCCGCGGCGGGCAAGGCCTCATCCATCTACTATCAGATGCAAAGCCTCAAGGAGCATTTGTCCGGCGTTGTCATCAAGGTTTTTGAACACACACACACACAAACACTTATACACACACACAAACACATATACACACTAACAAACACTTATACACACACACTCACAAACACATATACACACTCACAAACACATATACACACACACAAACACATATACACACTCACAAACACATATACACACTCACAAACACATATACACACTCACAAACACATATACACACTCACAAACACATATACACACACACACACACAAACACATATACACACACACAAACACTTATACACACACACAAACACATATACACACTCACAAACACATATACACACACACAAACACATATACACACAAACACATATACACACTCACAAACACATATAGACACTCACAAACACTTATACACACACACAAACACATATACACACTCACAAACACATATACACACACACAAACACTTATACACACTCACAAACACTTATACACACTAACAAACACTTATACACAATCACAAACACATATACACACACACACAAACACTTATACACACACACAAACACTTATACACACTCACAAACACTTATACACACTAACAAACACTTATACACACACACTCACAAACACATATACACACTCACAAACACTTATACACACTCACAAACACTTATACACAATCACAAACACATATACACACAAACACATATACACACTCACAAACACATATACACGCTCACATTCTCAAACAGACATAAATAAACACACACACACACACACACACACACACAAACAAACACACGTAGACACACACACACACGCACACAAACACACGTAGACACACACACACGCACACAAACACACGTAGACATACACACACGCACATTCACAAACAGACACACACACACACAAACACGTAGACAGGTCATTAATTTCCGTCATTGTTGTTTTCAGTTGGCGGTCTCAAATTTGGCCATTGCTATCACACGTGGCTTTATTGTGGTTGGTTTATTTTAGCGGTTCGTGTTTACCCTCGTGATGTATCACAAAAGCCACCTTCTTGAGGAATAAAAAACAAATGTTTTGCGCTTAATACATTATTCTGGTCAATATTTTGAATATGTTAATGATGTCACATCTATGTTTTATTCATACCCTGTATTCTTGTTTGTCATATCTTTCTGTGTGCAGTATATAATTGTTTTCCAATCTTTGTATGTTCGTATTCGTGTGTGTGTGTGTGTGTGTGTGTGTGTGTTAGATATCCTCTAGGTACAGGGTTCTATTTGAATATAGAGTTATAATATAATATGGCTCCATTAGAATTGATATTTCCAACAGAGTTTCTATTATTCAGGGTTCTATTAGAATATGGTTTTACATTAATATACCGTAAATGTTCTATTTATTCGACATGTTCTAATAATCCGGCAGGCTCTAATAATCCGGCATCCTCAGGTATGGGTTAAAAATAATCCGGCAGGCTCTATTAATCCGGCACTTCCTGGAGAGGCTTATTGAAACTGCAACCACGATTCAGTTATAGTTCAGCAACAGTTTATTTAGCAATCCTCTTATAAACCGGCACTCATTAATCAAAGCAGAAATCATCGTCTTCATGTGTGTCCTCGAACTCCACTTCATCGCCTTTCCCATCATCATCAGATAAATCCTACCGTTCGGAGTGACCAAAAATAATCCGGCGGGCTCTTATAATCCGGCACCATACGCAGGGGGTCGAAAAATAATAATGTCATGTCGGATAAAAAGAGCATTTACGGTATATATTTAATGTAGGGTATTATAACGTGTATTTGTGTGTTTGTGTGTGTGTTTGCGGCAGGGTCTGCCTAGTGTAGCGCGTGCTGTAATTGCCATTGACGAGTCGGGCGGCGGCGCGCCCCGCTACAAATTGTACGTGGAAGGCGACGATTTACGACAAGTAATAGCCACTTACGGTGTGCATGGAACTCGCACCTCGTCGAACAATACTCATCAAGTTTTCACCACTCTGGGCATTGAGGCAGCCAGGTAGCACTCTGACATATACTGACATATACACTGACGCACTGACACATACTGACACACACTGATATACTAACATACTGACACACACTGACATACTCACACATACTGACATATACTGACTTACTCACACACACTGACACATACTGACACACACTGACACATACACTGACACACACTGACATACTAACACACACTGACACACTGCCACACACATATTGATTGTGTGTTTGTGTGTGTGTGTCGGTGTTTTTGTATGTGTATCTGTGCTTGTGTGTGCTTGTCTGTATATCTGTTTGTCTATGTGTGTCTGTGTATGTGTGTTTGTGAATGTGTGTTTGTCTATATATCTGTTTGTGTGTGTCTATGTGTTTGATGGAGTGTGTGTGTTCATGTTTGTGTGTGTGTCCGTATTTGTCTATGTGTGTGTGTGTGCGTGTTTGTGTGTGACAGGTCGACCATTATCACCGAGATCCAGTACACGATGGGCCAGCACGGAATGTCCATTGACCAGCGGCACGTCACGCTACTCGCCGACCTCATGTGCTGTCGGGGCGAAGTGCTCGGCATCACGCGCTACGGCCTCGCCAAAATGAAAGAGAGCGTTCTCATGCTCGCTTCGGTCAGTCTGTCTATCTGTGTGTGTGTTTATGTGTGTGTGTCACTCTCTCGTTCTATAAGTTGGTTCGATTTTTTCTTCTATCTATTGTTCTTTAACGTTTTCTCAATATCCGTCCGCTAGTCTATCTCTTTGTCTCCCTGTTTCTCGTTTTCATTCAATCTTGAACTCGTCTCATCTCCCACTCGTATTCTCTAACCCAGGAATCGGCAACCCAAAATGTTGAAACAGCCATATTGGACAAAATACAACCTTATATAAGCCTTATATAAGCCTTATAATGAAGGCAACACATACTGTATTAATTTATATTAGCCTGTCAAAATGAACTGTTATATTCTAGCCGTTTGTGCATTCGCTCAATTTCTCATAATCAACCTATCCTGTCGCTGTATCAATCACTACACCGCATGCACGTGTGCTTGTGTGTGTGTGTGTTTGTTCATGTAATCGCCGAGTTGAATAAACGGGAGATGAACATGGTTCGAGCTGTCCCGAGATCAGTTTCCACCTTTATCCAACATCAACTTGAAAGAACTTTGAAATGTTTTGTTCTCTCAATATATCTTCACCGAACAAATTCCATATATTAACACATCTACACGAACAGTTATGTTTCCTCAAGTCGCGGCGACACCTAGTTTTGCATAGCTGCCTGTTATGTCCACTACCACCTTCGTTTTGCTGAAATATATCATCTATGTGTGCGTGTATATTTGTGTGTTGATTGAACCAGTTTGAGAAGACGTCGGACCACTTGTTCGACGCCGCCTACTACGGCCAGACAGATGTGATTAACGGAGTGTCGGAGAGCATCATTATGGGCCTGCCGATGACCATTGGAACGGGCATCTTCAAACTGCTGCACAAAAATACCAATGTCAGAATGCACGCGTGTGTGTGTGTGTGTTTGTGTGTGTGTATTTATGAATGTATTCACGTGTGTTTGTGTGTGTGTGTGTGTTTGTGAATGTATGTGTTTACGTGTGTTTGTGCGTGTGTGTGTGTGTGTGTGTGTGTTTGTGTACGTGTGTGCTTATGTTTGTGTATGTGTATTTATGATTATATTCATGTGTGTGTGTGTGTGTGTGTGTTTGTGAATGTATGTGTTTACGTGTGTTTGTGCGCGTGTGTGTGTTTGTGTACGTGTGTGCTTATGTTTGTGTATGTGTATTTATGATTGTATTCATGTGTGTTTGTGTGTGTGTGTGTGTGTGTTTGTGAATGTAAGTGTGTGCGTGTGTTTTTGTGAATGTATGTATGTGTGTTTGTGTGTGTATGTATGTGTTTATATTTGTGAATGTATGTGTGTTTGTATTTGTGAATGTGTTTACGTGTGTGTTTATGAATGTATGTGTGTGCGTGTTTGTGAATGTGTGTGTGTGTGTGTGTGTGTGTGTGTGTGTGTACATCTGTGATTGTGTTTTTTGCATGTGTAGGTGTGTGTATGTATGTATGTGGGTATGTATATACGTGTGTGTGTGTGTGTGTGTGTTATGCAGATGCAAACGCCTCGATCTCGCAAGTTGTTGTTTGACAATCCTGAACTTCACGTAGCTGGATGGAGATGACGCGTTGGCTGGCAGTTTGTTCGTAATACGACTTTCATATCACATTGTTCATTGTTCATTGTTCATTGTATTGGACATATTCAATTTCAGTTTAAACATATCATTATAAAGTGGCCAAAGCCAACAGTGGCTTATCGGCTCGTCCAAAGAGACCGATCTACGATCTTCCACATACATGCTCATTTACAGTAACACACTCACACACACACGCACACACATACATGAATGTACACCTACACATGTATACTTACGCACATAAACAGTACACAAAACACACACACACGCACATTTCCATATTGGCGCATCCCTGTCCCGCTGGTGCCTGTATTGCGACGATGTGAAGGTGTGGAGGCGCACCCGACTTTCAGTGGAGAGTCATTTATACATGAGAGTCTTTCTCAACTTTACCTTAAACGTTTTTATACTAGGACAGTTTTTTAGTGTAATGTCCAAATTATTCCAGAGTGAGGGACCTCTGACGAAAAAATTGAATTGTCTACAACGAGTTCTGGGAAAGGTAATGAAGAACTTCTCTGGGTGTCTGCGGTTAATTTTGAAGTGAAAGCTAAGATTTTTCGGAATGTTCCCCTTGTGAATTTTGTACATAAGGCATCCAATGTTGAGCTGCACCAATTCATCAAATAATAATAGACTGTACTTTTTCCGTAAAGGTTCAGTAGTCTCAGAGTGTTTCAGACAACCGATGGATCTTATAATTCTTTTTTGCAGAGTTGTGATACATTTTATGGAATGTTTGTACGTAGAGCCCCATGTCTCATCACAGTAATTTAGAACAGGTTGAACCAGTGTTTTGTAGACAGTTATAGATGTTTGTTCATTCAGTGATTGCCTGATTTTCCTGATAAAAAAAGCAAGTTTGGCTAATTTGGAGGTTTGCATTTTAATTTGAGGCTTCCAGCTTAGATCTCTATCTATATACACTCCCAGGAATTTTGCCTCATTCAGTTGTTTGATTTGCACTGAGTTTATTTCGAGCGGCAATTTCGTATCAGTTTTTGTTTTGCTGAAAACTACTGAAACCGTTTTTTCAACGTTTAGAGTAAGCTTATTAACATTAAGCCAGGTTACCAAGGTATTCAAATTTTCGGTGATGGTTCGTCTGAGTACACACATGTCTGAGCCTGAGAAAAATAATGTGGTGTCATCTGCAAACAGAACTCTTTTGCAATTCATTGGCACTTGAAAAAGGTCATTTATGTATATGATGAAGAGTTTAGGTCCCAAAATCGATCCTTGAGGAACACCACAAGCATTGTCCATGACTTCAGAGTAAGTTTTTGAATTATTGAAACACACAGTTTGTTTACGAGATTCGAGGTAGCTAGTCAGCCATTTGTGACCTTGTCCCCTAATTCCGTACTGTTCGAGCTTTTTGAGAAGAATTTTGTGGTTTACCGTATCGAAGGCTTTTTTTAGATCAACAAACACCCCTACAGTTATGAGCTTTTTGTCGATGGCATCAGTAATATAATTTAGTGCGTCCAGAAGAGCATGATTTACACTCTTTCCTGACTGGAATCCATACTGACATTGGTCGATGATAGAAAATTTTTTCAAGAAGTCGCTCAATCGTTTGTCAAAGACTTTTTCTAAGATCTTTGAAAACTGTGATAGTAGTGATATCGGCCTATAATTTGTGAACAATGTTTTGTCGCCATTTTTAAAAATCGGAACAACTTTGGAAATTTTCATTTTTTCTGGAAATATCCCTTGGCTCAAAGATTGGTTAATTATATACTCTAAAGGTTCTAAAATGAAATCACAAGATAGTTTGACAATTTTCATGTTAAGGCCATAGTAATCGTAGGAGTTTTTGCTGGCGCTCAATTTAATGATATTCCGAATTTCATTTCTATCAGTTGGTCGAACAAACATTGTGTTTTCATTTATGTGGATACTTTGCGGTAATTGTTTCGAATGATTAGGTATTTTCGATTCTAATTCTCTCCCAATGTTGACGAAGAAATTGTTGAAACCATCAGCTATGTCTTTTTCACCTTTTATTAAGCAGTTGTTATGTTTAAAGGTGTCAGGCTGCTCAGCTCTGTTCTTCTTTTTGAGGACATCATTTATTGTATCCCATGTTTTCTTCATGTTGTGTTTGTACTCTATCATCTTTTCTTCATAATAGCGACGCTTAGCGAGATGCAATAAACTGGTTAGCCTGTTTCTATAATTTTTGTAAACGGGTTGTATATCAGGGTTCTGAATGCACTGATTATATAGCCTCAGTTTTCGTTTACAAGAGGTTTTTAGACCTTTAGTGAGCCAAGGCTGGTTTTTTGTTCGGCTGTATGTTACTTCTTTCATGGGGAAACATTCATCAGTTAACTTTAAAAAAATTCCTAAAAAACAATCGAAAGAGGAGTTAGCATCCTCGCACTTCACGGACTGCCAATCATAGTTGCGCAACAAATAGCAAAACTTCTCCTGTTGTACGTGATTCATTTCCCGAAAATAAGCGCGTTTTCGCGATTGTATTTCGTTTTTTTGAAGATTTGCAATCACAAATATCGGTGTATGGTCACTTAAATCGTAACAGATCGTGCCTGCAATCAAGGTTTTATCCACTGAATTACAAAAAATGTTGTCGATTAAAGTAGCAGAGTTTTGGGTTATCCTAGTTGGCGTTTTTATAAGCGGTAGAAAACCGAGACTGTACATAGCGTTCAGAAAGTGTATTGTATGCGTTTGTTCTATGTTCAAAGTGTTAACGTTAAAATCGCCTAGTATGAAGCAATTTTTCGCGTTACAATTTTCAAACAGGTCCGACAAGTTGGCATTGAAGTCTTCTATACTGGATGAGGGCATCCTATAAACTGATGACACCACGACGCTTATATTTCCTACTTTACATTTTATAGTGACACATTCGTAGAGATTTTCAACTTTCTGTGTGCTTTCCAGTACCAGGACTGGATTGTAGACGTCCCGTGCGTACAAGGCTACGCCACCTCCCTTGCAATTTGTTCTGTGCAAAGAAAATAACTGATAACCATAAATTTGGAAATACTCTAGTGGAGTGTTATCATCGAACCATGTCTCTGTTACAGCAATTATGTCCACAACGGTTTCCAGGTCATTTAGAAACATCAGAACATCGTCAAAATTTGCTCTCAGGCTTCTAGCATTTATATGGATTACAGAAAGCTTATTTTTGAAAGAAGCAGATTTTTGTTTAAAACTGTCCAAGTCATAAGTTCCGTACTCAGTTTTGAGCGTATCACACATACTCATTTCATTAGATTCATCTACATCATCTCCGAAAAATTCGGTTAGCGGCTGGGGTGCGCCATTGTTTTCGGTATTCACAGTAGTTGACGTCAGTTAGGTTCCACAATATCGAGAGTGAAGTGAGCAGCTCAAGTTGATATTTTCCGGAATACATGAGACTGCGCAAGTTTAAGCAAAGTGAATGGTAAGGTGTAATGCATAGTTCGGGAGTTTGCATGTCCAATGCTACTTCAGTGGTAAATGAACCTGCACCGAAATGCGGTACACATTGAACGAAAGCAATCGCTGATACATAAACGCACAGGTCTTCGCTCATAGAAACGCACACATGCACCCACAGAAGCGCACATACACACACATACACATACAAAAGCGCGCATTGAACGAAAACAGTCGCTAATACATGAACGCACAGGTCTTCGCTCATACATAACAAACGCACACATGCACTCACCAACAGAAGCGCACATACACACACACATACATACACATTACACAACCAGCTCCCGTTCACTCACAATATATATACGGCTGAGAAAAAAACAGTCACATACACATACCGGTGTCTGCCCGACTGGTTGACCGGGTCACTGGCCGGAATGTCCTGCCGCGATCAGCTGTTCTGGTGTAGAGTGACCGGCCGTCGCTACTGGCAGGGCGCCAATCGGTGGTTGACCCGTCGTCTCTCTGTTCAGTCAGAGGTCGGGTCATTGATCCCGCCGGCCCGGTCTGACGCATGACGTCATCCAGCGATGAGACACGTACTGCCCGCGCATTCTCGGATATTCGAATTTTGATATTTCCGAAATCTGACCAGGCTGCGTAAAGTTTTCCCGCTTTTTTCATTTGGCGAATCTCGTACAAAAGCTGGCTGTTGGCTGGCGTCAGATGCTCATTTATATATACTCTGTGAGGATCAAAGCTTCTGCCACCGTTTGGATTCAGTCTTTTAAGAGTTTTTTTTGCATTGAAGAACTCGGCTCGTTTTTTTACTCTTTCAAAGCGAATCAATAGAGGTCTAGATTTTCCTGGGGCAGCTCGGCCTAACCTGTGTGCAGCCTCAATATCCTGAGAAGATATTGGGACACCCAGAGTATCAGCCACTTCTTCAACAATTTTGTCCAAGTTCTCACCTGGTTCCTCCTTGATTCCCGACACACACAGATTTTGTCGTCGGGAGTATTGATCAAGGTCGTTCAGTCGCCGTTTCGTTTCGGTCAATTCGTCGCGTAACTTCGTTATTTCGGCATCTTTGGCTGCAACTGCTTCTTCAACTGCCGCTTTCACAGCCGGCACTACGATGAGGTCTCGTATCCTGCCAAGTACTTCCTCGTTTTGCAGACAGTGCATCATGCACTCCTGTAGTTCACTTGCGCTGATTGACATAGCTGCTCACTCACGCTCGAAAATCACAGGCTCATGTGACGGGACAAGGCACGTCCACTCAGTAACACGCACAGAAATAGACTGTGTTTGTATTTGTGAATGTGTTTACGTGTGTGTTTATGAATGTATGTGTGTGCGTGTTTGTGAATGTGTGTGTGTGTGTGTGTGTGTGTGTGTGTGTGTGTGTGTGTGTGTGTGTGTGTGTGTGTGTGTGTGTGTGTACATCTGTGATTGTGTTTTTTGCATGTGTAGGTGTGTGTATGTATGTATGTGGGTATGTATATACGTGTGTGTGTGTGTTTGTATTTGGGTATGTATATACGTGTGTGTGTGTGTGTGTTATGCAGATGCAAACGCCTCCATCTCGCAAGTTGTTGTTTGACAATCCTGAACTGCACGTGGCTGGATGGAGATGACGCGCTGGCTGGCAGTTTGTTCGTAATACGACTTTCATATCACATTGTACTATCGATGTGCCTGATTGTATGTGTGTGTGTGTGTGTGTGTGTGTGTGTGTGTGTGTGTGTGTTTGATGTTTAATACACTTTAATTGTCGCTTATTTTAGCGTTCTCTCTTCTCTTCTTCATTGAGACAATGGACACGGATATAACTGTGAACACAGATCAAATAAGCATTTATTTGATCTCTTTTTGATAAGTAATGTATTGATATAAGAACATCTCAAACAAATACTCTTCAAGTGTCCGTAAAAGTACATAAATCATGTTAATATAAGCAATTAAGGTATAAGCAATTCGATATATAATTAGTCACCATGTTCTAAATTAACCTGCTAGTAAAATTCTGGCTTGTCATTCCCCTGCAAGAAACATTTCCCATTCTTACTTTAATCAGCGTACAATTATCGACAATCCCCCGAAAAATATATATATAACTGCATGGCGTGATAAAATAAACGTGCCCGCCGTTCACTAATCACACGGCCACATCAGTGATGTCCGTTGGTGCCGCTAGATGGCGCTGGCTGCGGTGCAATCAGATTATCGTTGCCGGCATGCGCGTAGCCGTTCTGTTTCCACGCCACGCCGCCGCTCGGCTGCTGACGCGTCGAGTTCTGCACGACACTCTCCTGTGAAGGCCAACAGCCGGCTGGCAAGCGATGCTCCAAACTCAGTTCGTTGACGGGCGGCAGGCCGACGCAGGCGCGCACCAAGTTCTCGAGGCAGGCGCGCTGTCGGAACAGAGCGTTGACAACAGGCGCGCCGGCCGGCACCAGCGGCGCCTTGCACAGAAAGCCGAGCAGCGAGAGAACTGAGTGAAAGCCGTGAAACTCGCCCTCCCCCTCCAGTCTAGCCGTGTATCATACACACACACGCACACACGTGCAAACATATACATATAGAGAGACATATACATATACATAGAGAGAGAAAATTGCTAAATGTGAAATAGCAATCCAGTTTAATCTCACGCACGAACAGCAAGCGCGAAAATTTACTGCCTGGCTACACCAACATCATAGATAGAGACGTACACACACACACACACACACACACACACACAATTAGAAGGGTGTACACACATCGATACACGCACATACATAGAGACGTACACACACACACATACATACAGACAAAGAGAGAGAGAGAGACACACACACACATACAGACACACACACAGAGCGAAAAATACCCCGGACACACCCCAACACAAAGACACACACACACACAGATAAATAGACACAGCACTGACACACACACACATTGTTTGAGTATGTGTGTTTGTACGTGTGAGAGAAAGAGAGAGAGGTGGTGACCTTATCTGGATACGCTGCACCAGTTCGGTGAGTACGACCAGGTCGAGAATGATAGGAGCGGCCAGTAGCGAGTCCTCACAAGTGTTGTGAACGACTATTGTACTGACACCGCCGCACATTAGCTCTGTGGTAACGCATATACACGCACGCGCACATACAAACACACACACACATACAATTACACACATAAACACACACACACACGCGCACATACAAACACGCACACACACATACGCATACACTTACACACATAAACACACACACACACGCAGATACGCTCACACACAGACACATATACGCACAAACACACACACACACACACACACACACACACACACATACAAACACAAACACACACGCATGCACGTACACACATAAACACACACACACACACACACACACACACACACACACACACACACACACACACACACACACAAACACACAGAGATACGCTCACACACAGACACATATACACACAAACACACATGCAAACAGATAAACGCATACACATCTACACACATACAGGTAATGTACAAACAGGTTGAGGTTTCAGGTTTATTGGACATTTGATGTAGCGACTATAGCATGTTTATCAGCACCACACAAAATAGGTACTACCAAAGGCGGCGCCAGGATTTTTCCAGTAGGGTGAGGAAAAAGATGTGGGGGCTTGCCGAAATAGAAGGAGCAACTACACTCAAATGTTCATGGTCAGGATTTTTTCGGGGGGCTTAGGGAGAACTTGTCACAATTTTAGGGGGGATTATGAGATCAATAACCTCATGTTCGTCCTGTGTTGTGGTTGTTGTAGAAGTTGGTCAGGTTGTCTGGCCCAACAACCTCCTGAGCTGCTGAAGAAAGACACGGCACTGTGACCGGGTTATTGCACAGCTTCTTGGTTTGATTTGATTTTGTGTTGGCGTCTGAGTTGGGAGTGTTTGCTGTGTGCAGTGTTGCATGATGTGTGTGATGGTGTGTGGTGCTGAATTGCAATCTGGACACAGGTGTCATCGATTGAGTCATTCAACCTTTTCTGATATGACAGAAGGGCAGGATGATTGGACCGAATCTCAACCTGACCAGATGCACCTTGTCTTTACGTATGAGTGAGTGTTTTCTGATTTGTGTATAGACGTCATGTATGTGTATGTATGTGTGTATGTGTGTGACCAGTGTGGCATTCACATACCTGACGTGTATTCGTCCATGGCTCGCTTGGAGTCGCCCACATAGGGCACGTATTTGATGACCACACAATGATCGGGCTTCTCGCCCGGCTTGTAGAGAATCGGGTTCGAAGCCACCATATCGTCGACAACATTCGACTTGGATATCTGCAGCGCAGCGCACATCTCATTTTCGTTATAATTTATACAAAAGTTTATTATTTACAGTAAAATATAAGGCGATATAAGGCGCTAGTTGGGTGGAAAAAAATCGACCGCGTTTTTGTATCTGATTGCGCCGATTATACCGATTTGACTTAATATTATTTTGACCCTCGTGGTACGTGAGAATAATACAGAATTTACCTGTTTCCTAGTGAAATAAAGACAAATAAATAACACTATTTACACCAATAATATAGAATTGTATTTTTTATGTTTAAATTTTTAAAATAGAAACCTAAACAATTTAGGGTTCAATACCCAATCGTGTCCAACTGATGATTAAGCTTCATCAATGCGTCTTATATCCATGTTTAACCGTATATCTACACACAATATGTCTCAGATATTGTCGCAGATTTCAGTACAATTAACAGCAACAACTCGTACAAGGCGACATTGCATAAACACTGACACATCAACATTTACACACATTCATAAACGTACACACACACACATACAAACATACACACGCAGGAGATTTGTGTACACAACTAGAGATGTGTGGTGAAATGTGTTTTTGTTGGCAATACATATATTTGAACACACGCTCACATACACATACACACACACACACACACACACACACACAACTGCATTGTACATTCACTAACACTACAATAAGACATAAAAGAAAGACATATTCAAAAGAAGAAGAAAAAATGCTCAAAAAATATGAGAAATAGAAAGAAAATCAGTGATAGCCTTATACAAAACGCTTAAAGACCAAACAACCCAACAAAGGTTGTGTATGTGTGTGTTTGTGTGTGTGTGTGTGTCAGTATGTATCAGTGTGTATCAGTATGTATCAGTATGTATCAGTGTGTATCAGTATGTGTCAGTATGTGTCAGTGTGTGTGAGTGTATCAGTGTGTATCAGTGTGTCAGTGTGTATCAGTGTGTGAGTGTATCAGTGTATCACACACACATACTGACACACACTGATGTGTGTGTGTGTGGGTGTCAGTGTGTCAGTGTGTGTGAGTTTCAGTGTGTCAGTGTGTGTGTGTCAGCGTGTGTCAGTGACCTCTTTGCTGCGAAATTGTAGCGGTGCTGATAAGTTGAGTCCATCGTTGTTGCCCAAATGATTGTAGCTCACAATAGACACGGGCTTTATACCGGCTGACACTAGGAAATCCACCAACACAGACTTCAACTACCCTCACACACACACACACACACACACACACATTCACACACACACATTCACACACACACATTCACACACCGACACACACACACACCGACACACACACACACCGACACACACACAACAACACACACATTCACACACACACACATACACACACACATACAAGCACATTGGCACATTGGCATTTGTAAGTCCCTGCTGAGTGGACGCTTGTAATAAGGTATTATATTACGTCAAGCGTTAATACATTGCGTATTACGTATATATATATTACGTCACATATTGGCATATTACGTCAGGCGGTAATGTATGTTACGTCGCACACTGATATATATTAAGTTACGCAGTGATAGATTACGTCATAAGGTGATATATTACGTCACACAGTAATATATTACGCCACAGTGTTATATCACGATTGAAGAATAATGGTTATTATTACATATTACATTTAGTATTACATATTATATTTATTATTACATATATTTAGTATTACATATATTTATTATTGCATATTATATTTATTTTTACATATTATATTTATTATTACATAATTACGATTACATATTTACGTAATTATATTACATTACCTTGGTTTGTCCGCTCTTGAAGTCGTCGCCAGCCACGTAGACTCCGCGTCGTTCGGCCAACTCGAGCACACCTGGCACACAGGTGTTCTGCGGCGAGCCGTTGATGAAGGCGCACTCTTCTAGCACGGCGGCCAGCGCGTATATGGTGCTGGGAGCAACATTACGCCGGTCGTCAGCCGTGACGGACGCCAACAACTCGTCAGCCGTCAAGTTGACGCCGGCGCGCTCGTCACAGAAGCGCTCTGTATTGGCCGTCCATACGACCAGCACTCGATCAACGCCCGAGACCGCGCGAAAGTGACGAATATCGGCGCGCACCTGATCCAACTGCTGTTGTCTGCTCCCTACAAGAATTATTAATATTATCATTATTATTACTAATTATTAGTTTATTATTACTTTTATTATTGTTATTGTTATTATTATTATAATTGATATTATTATCAATATTATAATTACTATTATATTTTATTAAATTCAGTAAAATGTGTGAACACAATATATTACATACGCCACCGTATTCTGTACTATAAGAGTCATTTGAACGTTAATTTTTACTAGATAATTACTTATTGTATAATTTTACAGTATTTTTTTAATCACACATGTTTGCAGGGGCTTGTCATTTTCATTTAGCGTATGTAGGCCGGTCACTGACCTGCCACAATATTATCGGCTCGCTGCTGCTGATTGGCCGCCACAAAATCGGGGTCAAAGACCGCAGCACGCGGGGTCAACTGTGTCATGTGTGACTCCAGTTGTTCTTGCAAGCCAACATCTAACACTTGGGCACGACGCATACTCTCAAACAAATTCGCTCCAGATATATCCCAGCCTAACATATATCACACACACACACACACACACACACACACACACACACACACACACACACACATACACACACACACACACACACACACACACACACACACACACACACACACACACACACACACACAATGTATGTGTGTGCTTGAAACCGTTTGCTTTCTTGTTCGTGTGTGTGTATGTGTACTTATGTACATATTGCGTATGTTTGTATATGTGTTTATCTGTACATGTGACTGTTTGTGTTTATCAGTACATGTACATGTACATCTGTGCAGTATGTGTGTTTGTATTTCTATGTGTACATGTAAGCCCGTCTATGAGCATTAGCTGTCGACGGGTCTTTTTGACAGTTGATGCTATGTTATCTATTGAAATTGTTTATTTGTTCATGACAACACATGGTATAAATGCAAAAAATACACACACACATACATGTCACAATGTTTTATATAAGGAATTGGAGAAAGTATAAGAAATGAGAACACAAATGTTCGGAGGACTCAAATACTTGACTTATTTAGACAAACAGAAAAAGAGTTGAGGTTGCTAACACTATTAGAAGATAGGAGGGTTAGAGGAAATTTGATTACAGTTTATAGTAGATGTCCTACTGGAAAAGAGCACTTGAATTGTTGTCTGAAATTTCCAAGTGCAGTAGTTGGTTTAAATATAATTTTGGCCCAGAAAAACGCAGGACAAAAAAAAACCTTGATAAGTGTAGTTTCCCAAATACACCAGAAATCAGAAACCTGGAATAAATTACCAAGCGACATTGACGAGAAGAAATACCACATGACTGGAAGGCGGCAGTCACGAGCCTGCCTGACTAATTACTACCTATACTGCTAGTAATAACAACTAGTAACAACATGAGCCACCCCACAAGACCCAAACGAGGGCCTTAATTATACTGAAAATAACAATTCAAGAACACTTGTTTATGGAAATGAAAATAAACTGTGACCATGATAACATTGGCTATAAGCAGTTATGATTTATTGTAGTGTATGTATGTGTGTGTGTGTGTGTATGTGTGTGTGTATGTGTGTGTGTGTGCAGAGCCGTAGCAACCGCCACCCGTACCCCCCGGCCGGGGGGCCCCCGAATCTTGAGGGGCCCCGCTTCCGCTCCGCTTGCTTCACGTATGACATTAAAATTTATCATATTATGTATAGCCTTTACCTTTTTGCTCAGATGTTTTCACCTGAGCTTGTATTATGTGATTATGTATAATAACTAAACTCATTATTTGATGGTATATTTATAATGGGGTCCCAAGTGTTGCCTTCGGGGGGCCCCAAGTGTTGCCTTCGGGGGGGGGGGGGGGGCTCATAAGTCCTCGCAACGGCTCTGTGTGTGTGTGTGTACGTATGTATGTGTGTGTATGTATGTGTGTGTGTGTGTGTGTGTGTGTGTGTGTGTGTGTGTGTGTGTGTGTGTATGTGTTAGCTTACCGTCGAGCACAATATCGTTGGGCTGCAGCATGGGCAGCAGGTTGTTGAAGGGTACATGTGTGGTGGCCGTGAGTTGCACAGTGGAGCATTGTGTCAGCGAGCCCAGGTAATTGGCACCCTGCCAGCCCCGTCTAGTGCGCCACTGCAAGCCCAAACGATTGGCTGCAACCAGCACCAACAACAATCAATCATGACACAATCATAACACAATCATGACATAATCATGACACAATCATGACGCAATCATGACACAATCATGACACAATCATGACACAATCATGACACAATCATGACACAATCATGCCACAATCATGACACAATAATGACACAATCATGACACAATAACGACACAAACATGACACAATCATGACGCAATTATGACACAATCATGAAACAATCATGACACAATCATGACACAACCATGACACAATCATGACACAATCATGACACAACCATGACACAATCATGACGCAATCATGACACAATCATGACGCAATCATGACACAATCATGACACGATCATGACACAGTAATGACACAATCATGTCACAATAATATCAACCATGTTTCTATTGTATCATAATCATGTTAGAATCATGTCATAATCATATCTCAATCATGTCACAATCATATAAAGATCACGTTACAATCATGGCGCAATCATGTTATAATCGTATTACAATCATATCTCAATCATGTTACAATGTTATCACAAGCATATCTCAATCATATTACAATCATTTTATAATCGTATCATAATCATGTTACAATCACGTCACAATCCTGTTATAACCATGATATAATCATGTTACAATCATATCACAATCTAGTTATAATCATATTACAATCATGGTAAAATAATGTCACAATCATATCTCAATCATGTTACAATCGTATCATAATCATGTTACAATCACGTCACAATCCTGTTTTAACCATGTTACAATCATATCACAATCCAGTTATAATCATATTACAATCATGGTAAAAGCATGTCACAATCATATATCAAGCTTGTTACAATCGTATCATAATCATGTTACCATCACATCATAATCATGTTACTATCATACCACAATCATTGTAAAATAATATAACAATCATATTACAATTATGGCAAAATCATGTGGCAGGCATATAATTATCCCCACGTCAAACAGCCTCATACATAGGAAATTACGAACAGCAGAAATCATATTCAAGTCAGGCTTAGAAACAGTCTGACGGTCAACATCTTGATAACATTCCACTTTAGGTTGGAAAAAACACGTAGCCACAAGATTGCATGCAAACACACACACAAACACAATCCGATACACGAGCGCATGTGGCAGAGCACACGGGCACACATACACGCTGGTAAATGCAGTACCAATAAAAATCAAGTATTCATAATACACAGCGAGATTTCGGACTAGAAAGGAATGATAATTCCTACTGAAAGCGATTTCGTTGCTAGAATGTTTAAAAAAACACTTGTAATTATGATTCAATATCACACGGCAATATTTTTCTTCAATTTTTACATCAAACAAACGTTTTACAATCAAACGTGAACGTTTCAGATAATTTCAACGCCATATTTCTAATGAATTTCAGTTTTGAATAGTACATAATTAAATGAGCATAAAAATATTCAGTTCTAAGAGATCATAAAAAATTGATTTAAAAAATTAAACATAAAAAACTGTAAGCAATTATACACCGACTAAAAAAGATTTAATACTAAAACTTTCTCATGAAAGATAGAGGATAAGTTAACGAGAGAATATGCAAAAATAATGGTGAATAATTTATTATGATTGCTTCCAAATTATCAAACAAAATGGTACCGCCTCTGACATGGCACCGCTCCTTACCCAATATGGCTGCCGTAAGTGTACTGCCGTTGTTTCCGCCCCATCCCACCAACATCACCCCCACACGGGGCACGCGAACTTCAGTGGATATTTCGCATTCCACGCTGACAGGCGCAACCTACGCATACACGCGCGTGAGCTTCACAAATATTTCATACATCCTTGCACATTTTCATCCAACAAAATATCATAACTACAAAATAAATAAATCTAGAATGTGTGAGCAATTGAGATCGAAATAATTATCAGTTTTATTCAATAGGAATGAAAATTGCTAGCAGAATCACCAAGAGGTCAATTTAATTGAAGTTGGTTCAAAATGAATCATCAAAGAGCTCAAATTCACAAAAATAATGTTCATTTAACCGAAAATAAAAAATGACCATATAATGGGTTTGAATTGAATGAAAATTAAATGAAACATCTTCAAAAAGCGCCGTATTATGTAAAACTAAATAAAAATAATCTAGGATTCAATTATCTTACACTTGGATACAAATAATGCAATAATTAATTGAACTACTCTATATAAACCCTAAAACAGAAAATAAACCAGAAATATCAACTGGGAATTCCCGTTCTGTTGATATTTTAGTGTGTTGAAATACTCACCTTAATGCAGTCGCTTTGATGGTCGATAATTTCAGTGGTGTTGTACGTGTATTTGGTTTTGATGTGCGTTTGAGTATAGCTAACTCGCTCGCTCAACACACGAACTATAGTCATTATGGCAAAGATACGCCCCCAACACAGCAGTACAAGCTTCCAGACACTCGCCCAAACGCCGTGTGTGCGGGAATGTTTCATGGCACCAGGCGATTCCATACGGACATCCATATATCCATATATCCATATATCCATGTATCGCCACATCATTTCAGACGACGTCAGCGAATCGTGTTGTAAGGGGGGATACAAACCCCCGCACGCATGACACGACATTGTACAGACATCATGCACACACACACACACACACACACACACACACACACACACACACACACACACACACACACACACACACACACACACACACACACACACACACACACACTCACATACCTCAACACTCACATTAATTCATACAGCCACAAGACTTATACATGCCACAAACACATATTGGAAGCCACACACATACACAAACACACACGCACACATGTATATGGTTGTCATGCAAACACATATACTCAGCGAATCACCAAAACAAAATACACAAACAGAAACAGGCAGAACGAATGAGCATTGAAAATGCAATGGTATAATAAACTATATATAATGCTAGATAATTAGCATATTTAGTGCGTTGTGTTGAGGCGTACATTTAACTGCGGCTATGTGAATAAGAGAGTTTTCGGGGAGTGGAGGAAAATGTCTCTCTTGTTTCCGGGGAAAATTACACGTGAAGTATATAGAAGACGGGCTCGAAGAAATATTATCATATAACCGGGGCTCTCTTATTATATCCGCAGTGTACTATAGTAAATAAGTTGTTTCACTAAATTTCCTGCACTTTTCTACACCACCCTATGACCTCATCGTCTGCCCATTCACCTCCTTCATGTCTTCGAGCATCAGATACGAGCCGACATAAACATTTTCCAGTCAAAACAATTGAAAACTAGACAGCCTTGCGTGTCCCGCACCCATTGACATTGTTTTCATCAAAAACACACATACACACACACACAAACACACACCACATATGATGAAGTTAAATTCAAAGTGTTTCATCACGAACAGCCGCATAATCTTGCATAGGTTAAGGAAAAGGCATTATTTTCATATATTAGATTGATATCACGTGATTATTGTTAGGAAAATCATGTTTCCCCATGATTCTATACGTTAACAACTCTTTGCAAATCATGTAAAGGTTAGATAAAAGTTAAAAGCTTCAAGTAACAGCTGCTACACGGGAAGAAATCGAAGCTTATGAACAAACACACGTGTGTCCCGTGCAGCTCACTGCCACCGCAGAACCGACCCTCTCCACGCTATGGCGCCACAAGGACGGAAAAAGTATTAGAGAGGACCACCTACCCAGAACGCATGGCACAACACATGACTGATATCTGGTACCATCATTTACTGCTGGGTGGACAGGGGATGTGGGATTGTAGAATTCGCCCAATGAAATTCTGCTCCGCCGGGTTAACAGGTATACAGGTAAATTATCTATTATTATCAAAGGTAGAAAGGAACATGTTAATCTACAATGTTGTTAATCTATAAAGGATGATGGTTTATTTTTTATTGTTATTTATTTATTGTTTTCTTTCCAACTCTCTTTCTAGACTTTTTTCTTTTCGAACTCTCTTTCTCTCTGAATATTTTGGACGCTTCCGGTACATGGGGCCACCTTAGGGTGGTTATAGTGCTTGCACTCTTCCCATGCTACTGGATTTGGCTGTAATAAATAATAATAATAATAATAATAATGTATAGTCATGTGACCAACTAAATTTTAGAAGAATACCCTAGGCGTAGGATTTGCTGAAGAGCTAGATATGCGAGATAAAAGAAATAAAAATACAATGAAATACTAAAATGATATATCAGAATAAATTGCGAGTTTCCATGAACAAGTCAACAGTTATACCTAATATAGGGGAAGGAAGTCGTGCCCGGCTAGCTCAGTCGGTAGAGCATGGGACTCTTAATCCCAGGGTCGTGGGTTCGAGCCCCACGTTGGGCGAATTTTTATCTTGAAACATCGTATTTGTCATGTATAACATGGTTATGTGGCGTACACCTTGGTTTTGTCCAAGGAAATAAACTCTTTTCATACTGAAAAAGCCTTGTATAGATTTGTAGCAATTGTATTTTTCCAATCGTATTTATATTGTGTTAATACCTGTATTTTTGCAAAAAAACAGAATAAAATTCAAACAACATAGCATATTTGAATCCATCATGTGACAAAATCTATAGCCCACAAAGGGAAAGCTTGAATGTACTTACGTTTGATTATACAGGAGCTCCCATAAAAATGTAGGCACACTTTAAATAATGATAAAAAACTGGTATCTATTACGATTCGAATAATTTTTGAGCTTGTAAAAAAACTACACAAAAACAAACAGTTCCCATGTGATTTTTGTACATTCACACACACACAACGGCTAACCTCAATTGAACGACTGTGGCATATATTATTGAATATTTTTCTTTTCGTTAAACTTTAGTCCGACTGCGATTAATCGGTCAAAATTTGCGTTCAGTCATAAAAAGTGTGTATAAATTTTTTTTGGGACACCCTCTATATGCATGCATGTGTGTGTATGTGTGTGTGTGCGCGTGTTCAAAATTCCAGGTCTTCGACGTTGCTCAGTTTTCTGCCGAACAAAACTTGTTCCAGAGCGGTGAGTTGGCGCAGCAGTGCGTGTGAGGGCTGAATACACGGTCGCAAGCTGGACAGGTAAGAATAGGCATCTTCCAGTGTGCACAAGCGACGCTGCATCAAATAGGCCAGGCAGATTATGGCGGCTCTATTCACCCCCTACCCCCCACCACACACGCACACACAAACACGAGTAAAAGTTTGCATGTATGCCATGATAAAATTGACATTTTTTCCAAAAAGATCAAGTTGTATTTGACACAAATAACAACAGAAAGAAGAATATTTCTGATCATAAAGTTATTCAGCTTTAATTACCCGTCCAGTTATTATTAGGTAATACACTTTATAATACTGTGAAATTGTATGCTGTAAAAATGCATGAATAAAAAAAATAAAAGTGAATTTGGATTTGGAATTTAATTTTGAAATTTGGATTAACCATCCGTGATTTTTTGTGATTACGATCAGATTAATGTGAATTATCCAGCGCTCTGCTTTTGTGATTTCGCTCTTTTTCTCTATCTTTCTATCTCTCTGCCTTGTCACCTGTTAGCCCAGTTCTCACCTGGTCGCAGTGAATCAACACACGACCGCCAGATGTCGCCGCTGTCGTTATGAACTCCATTATCCTGCACAAACAAACACAACACTTGTCCAAACCGCCCGACCTAGGAAAAAATCCATCAAGTAACGACGCCAGAATTTTTTCATTGGAAAGCTGAGGAGGCCGAAAAAAAGATTGCCTAACCTAACCTAACCTGGGGGTTTGGCGAAACATGAAAAACTAAGCTCAAAATGTTAATGGTCAGAATTTTTTTTTTGGGGGAAACTTCGGGGATTGGCACATATTTGGAGGGGGGCTTCAGTCCCCCAAGCCCCCCTTTAGTACCGCCATTTCATTCATCCATCGATAATTGTGAACTACTCACAAATTGTAAACTTCAGAAAATGAAACTCGACAATATTTCTTTAGAAAACACAATATTGACAGCTCAAAATCCAGCTCAGAAAATGAAATTGAGAGGAAAAGTGAGGTCACTTAACTCTGTACTGTACTGTATATGGCTAACATGCCCTAATGAATTCTCTCAACTAAACACCATCAAGTTTAATAATATTTGTCTCCAAAAAAATACAATACATTTAATTTAATTCACACATTTATTGGTTGAATACATTGATTGTTTTGAATGATCCCCGTGGTTCGGACTCTGTGGTCCCGCCTAACAAGCGGGAGGTCCGTGGTTCGAAACCAGGCGGAGGAGAATTTCTTTGTGCGAATTATGTAATCCAACAGCCCCTGTCCACCCAGCAGTAAATGGGTACCAGCTACCAGTCGTGTGCTGTTCATGTATTTTAGGGATGTAGCCCTCTCTAGTACGTCATTCGTCCTTGTGGCGTCATAGCGTGGAGAGGGTTGGTTCTGTGGTGGCAGCGAGCTGCACGGGACACACCTGTGTGTTGATAGCTTCGGCTTCTTCCCGTGTAGCAGCTGCCACTTAATTCTTTCGCCTTTAATGGGAATATAGACCTAGTATTTCCCTTCTAGATCCGCCTATGGTTGACGACTTCAATCCCCTGGTGGAAACAGTCTCACTGGTTCAATGACCTCTACTACCCTCCTCACCCCCATCATGGCATCGCCTCTGGAACCACACGCTCCCCGATCCCCTTACCTGGGGAGCTCTTGCAGAAGCTGCTGCTCTTCCGGAGGCTGCTTGGCGGAGGGCTCATCAAGATTGACGCTGAGGTAGGCGAGATGTTGGAAGACCACGCGACCAACTCTACCACTGGACCACACGCTCAACACATGAGTCACGCGCATGTTGAAGATGACGTCCGGAGAAGCGGCCTGGTCAGCCCGACCCACCAGCACAAGATCGTCTATGATGCTAGGATACCACTGCACTGCCAGGTGTCTTCGAGCGGGCCCCGAGCCGGGAGCAGATTGGTCACAATGCACTATTAACTGAGATTCCGATAACTACCCCACACACATACACACACACACACACACACATACATACATACACACACACATACAAGGTGCGTCCAAAAAGTTCGGTGAATTTTCTCAGAAAGGAATAAAAAGGTAATTTACGAAAAAAATATGTATTGGCCTCCGAAATAATCCCCTTCCCCCTCAATACATACATACAATACATGCATACATACAATACCTTGTACATACATACAATATACACGATGTACTACTATGTAATCGATATAGATGCCCCAATTGTAAAATAAAACATCTTCAATAGAGCGGTGTATATTTTGTTGTTGTCGAATCATGGCTGGTTGCGGAAAATGTTCACGTTAAGGAGATTGAACAATTAAAAATTATCAAGGCATAATCTAATAACGATGTCACTCTATAATATTTCTGGAACAAAATATAATAATGAATGTTTATTATTAATATCACCAATAAATATTTTGTATCTACAATACTATTCATTATAGATAACTAAACAAATGCACGCCATTTTCTCCCATCCTTTGATGTTGGAATGTGTACGGAAAACGAGAGCTGAATATACAGAGGTTGTACTTGGGTAATTATGACATAATTGATATTTTAATACATATTTACATTTTCTAGCCACACCACTACACGAATACATGTCGGAACACACCTACCTTCGACTTGACCATATATGGAAAATCGGCGTTGATATGCATGAAACCGCCTTTTACGCACACCGGCCTCACTCCCTTCGACTTGAGACCCTCGAAAGTGGCGACCAGTTTCTCCGAGGCGCCCGCCCAATCCTGCGACTGATCATCGTACAGCACCACGTGAGTGTAGCTGTCGTGACCAATTTGCTCGGCCAAGTGACGGCGCCACAACGAAGTGAGCACGTGGCTAGCGTTGTATTCGTACTCAGCTCTGCCCATCACACATTTGTGCACAGCATCGCTTATGTTTTCTAACTTCCGAAGTAGTGCAGAAGCTGATTTCTGTTGTCTTGTGTAAATTCATTTAGTTAAGCCACACCACTTCTGTATCATGTTCAGAATCAGAATCATGTTGTTGAATTTGTGTATTATTGTGCCTCTAGCGATGGGCCTTGTTTCTTAGTTTCTTGACAGATTAGTGAGTGAGAATCTGGGATTTATTCTATGGTATTGTCTTTCGTCCGGGTAGTTCAGTGTATTTTCTCGGTAATTTTCTCGGGGACTGGATCGGAGTATCGGACACTACAAAGAGGAGAGGTGTTGTGTTGAGATACCAACCAGAACGGACTTTCGCTCGGCAGGATTCACATCACCAAAAGAACCAAAGGAAAAAAAGATAGAAGGAAAACAATTCAATGGATTCAGCTTTTCAATGAGTATTCACTGAGTATCAAAAAGTATATGACAATATTTAACATGTAGATGCGATTAACTCATTTCTTCGTCATCTCTCCGTGATTATCCCCTTCATATAGGGAAGATTTGTGTCGAGGCTCTTGGGGGGATGACAGCCATCATTCATTAGTGTTCAAGGTTGGCTCAGCTAACCAATTGCATGAAACCCTTAACGGTTTTTGGCCTATTCAATTACAACACACATATACCTCAATGAAATGTATATTGCATATAATTACACACACACACACTTGTCGTATATTGTTACTCTTTGCTATGTTGATTTCGATGACTATAAACCCAATTAAATGAACTAAGCGAAATTCTCTGGAGGGGTATAATTGCCACTGGCGGATTCAGGGGGCTGAAGTCCCCCCCAAATGTTTCCATCAACTCCTCATAACCAAGAGATTCACTAAAAGTGGTCAAGGAAAAGTATATCTTTGTAGAGCTTGTTGATATAAGCATTATCGCAAAGCATATTCGCGCATAATGCGTTAGTAAATGTGTGTATATCATTGAGAAAAAATTGCAGTCCCCCAAAATCATTCAGCCCCCCCCCCCCCAATTGCACTCTGGATCCGCTAGTGAAAAACATGTTTTTCTTAAATTTTCCCAGGAATCCTCGCATATCTTAAGAGCTTGTCTCGCGCCCCCTGTTCCTGAGAACCTCTGATCTAGACCCATGAGCAAAACGCACCACTGACCGACAGTCGACGATAAGCATGTAGCTGGAGTTACAAATGAACGGAGCATAGAAGCCGCTGTAGAAGAGGTTGTGGAAGAGACGAGTCGACACGAAATCATCGCCGGCAGTTTCTGCTTCTAGCTGACAAGGAGTTGTCTTCAGCGGCCACAGGTCTCCCAGAGCGTCTGCAGTCAAAAAAGCACAGACAAAATAAAAAAGAACAATCGCGCTATAAGAAGCAGCCAGCTTAAAATCTCCACACGCTATTCTAATGTCTTGAATATATATTAGATATTGCATTTCTATTCAACAAAAAATACGTTATAACAGGATTATAAAAGGTTTTTACTTTTCGGTCGAAGGTTCTGGATAATAATCATATGAAATTTGCAAGAAATTTGTTTGTGGAAATGTGCAATTCAACATAGAACAACAATATTTATGTTGATATGACCTTAACAATGTAACAACAAATTCGGCTACAAGTGATGACGTGTTCATATCAAAACACTTGAGGTCAATTTTAGCAATACTCGCGGAGCAAGCGGATTACTCATCGCGTGAAAGTGAGCGTTGACATGCGGTCTGGCGCGTTGCCATAACAACAACGCTTGGCAATGTAAATACTGGGCGAAACACACCAGCAAATACAAACAAACAAACACCGCCAACACACGAATCTGCTTGTATATGAGGAGGAAGAGATTGGAGGTGGTCAGAAAGAGATTAAGCGAAGAAGCCAAGTGTAACTTCTAACTTAACTAAACTTAACAAAAGTAGTTTTTCTAGTATACAAGTACAAAACACAATTGGAAAGCTTATATTTTTGAAATAGATAAGCAAAGATGGCGAAAAGACAAAGCGAAATAATACCATATGGATAAACTGAACGAAACTAACATTTACGATCGGAATTTTGGCAATGATGAATGTCGAGAGAGACACGTTTCAACCTTGAAATCAAACTTCGGTTGTCAAAATAGCAGTTACATACACACACAAACACAAACACACACACACACATACAAACTCACTTCAACAGGAATCGATCGTGTTCCACTTAGCGGTTGACTAGGAACATCCCATACATGTGACACATATACCCATACTTACACACACACACACACACACATGCGCATACGCCAGGACATGCCCAAGTTCTATGCCTGTACCCATAGCCGTAGCGAGGTCTTATTCCCCCTACCGAAAGACAATACTGTATCCCCATCATAACTAAAGCAGCGTTATAATAGATGTCCGCCTTTGGAAAAACGCAGTTACGAGCAGTCCCTCTGTCTCCATGTCCTCAGTCTTCTGGCGACTAGTGGAACTCTTATGTGCTACTTTATGATAAATTTTAATATCATGAAACAGGGCCCTTCAACACACGAGCCCCTCGGCTGGGGAGTTCGGGGGGCGTTTACTACAGTTCCGCCTGTAACCCTTGGAAAATCAGGTACCAGGTGTACAGGTATGAGAAGAACAGACTTGAAAGGTTACAACACCGACACCGTGCAAATACTTGAATCGCTGCATTCAGTTTCAGCATAATGAGGAATATACGACACTGGACTACGAGCTGACACTGAACATCATACGACTTCATGCCAGATCAAAAACGTGCAGCCGATCAACACATTGCAACCCTTGCACAAGCGATTAGAAATATCATTACTAAACTAGTGACTGAGGCAGTGCAAACTGGCACATAAGAAATCATTGATAATTTCAACTTGCGACAGAGAATAACAGAACTGACCGCTAGGAAGTTAAGTGAATGGCTACTTACTTAATCGGTACTCTGATTTGGAGAGAGCCGGGTTCAACTTGGCCTTGGAGGTGCAGCAGCCCATGATGAGCGAGGGAACACCTGGTTGCACCACAGTCCAGCAATCACTGACTCCGACGAAGACACCGCCGAGAGGGATGTGGAGTCCTCTCGGCTAGGAAATGCCCGCCCGCAGCGACAGAGGGAAAGACAAATAGGAAAGGTGGGTGGAGAGAACGTCCAGAAGCACCCTGTCTTCTTCACTAAGCGACTAAACCGTAAATAATAATGGTACCAGTTAAAATATATCAGCTACAGACTAGCGTAGAGAAATGATCAGATGTCTTATGACAACACATATTCACACCTTACGGAAAATGAACGCCGCCGACTTTGCTTAATCTCTCTGAAAACACCGCTGATCTTTGGGGAAAACCACTCGCTGATGAATCGAAGTCTACACAGCTACAAAAGAGGGGCGTGGTAGTCGCGGACACAGCAAGACTCGCCCTAGAAAAACACGACCACTTCGGCAACAGCCGGCTTATCCGAGTGGACCTAGCCACAAAGCACAGGTGTGTGCAGGTATAGTCGGTGCAACAGGTGTTCCACATACACTCACACACACACACACGCATACAAGCAGTTGTTTGAATCGGTGTTTCTGTATACGTATCGATATCAACCCGTCGATACCCATATTTTCATGTATTTTGAGGGTGCGCGAGCTTACTGAGCAGAGTAAGCCCATAGTGAGCTTACTGAGCAGAGTTTAAAAACCGCCAATAATTGGTAGAACAAAATTAATTTGCCACTAAAATATATTATTATATACTGTAATATTTAAAATCAGTGATGTCTAGTCTTAAAACTCCAAGTAGATCATGATTAAATAAAAACTCCAAATCTGTTTGGCGATTTCAACGAAAAAAAAGACTAGTTTTCCCATTTGAAGTTCTATATCTCAGCATTGGAAACACTGGACTATGGGTCTTGGCTAGCAGCGTCCCTGGATCAGTTCTGTTTCAACATCTTGTAGTTCTCGTTTACTTGTCAATTATTTGCGACCAGAGTCAATGAGACAAAACACACATAAATACATATACATACAGGCTTGGGTCGCGATGTTTGAGATTTGAGCAAAATTTTCGAACGCTGCAAAAAAGGGCCCACTCAACAGCTGTCCTAAGTCAACAACAAACCTATCCGAAGTCGGGTATAGTCATTCGGGGCAAATGACGATTGTTTTCATTAATATCTAACCAGCGCGTATACTAATGACGATAGAAAAACATACCAAGTATCACACGGTGTGTTGATACATTGTGCTTCTATCCCCGTATTAAAATCTTTTGAATATCTTGTTTTTTCAAATACAGATCGAATTTAGCGGTGCGATCGTCATTTACCCCAGTGGGGTAAGTCACGATTTTCGTGGGGTAATTAACGATCGATCCGTACTTCGTTTATTTGAAGGTAATTTAGCATACTAGATGATATATAAAGACAGAAATTATCAACCAAATATATTCCCACGAAAAACAAAGATAAAATAGTTAACATTACAATGCTATTTATACATAATACACTCTACGAAAAATAAAATGTTTTTCTTCCGTTATATTTCGTTATAGCATCTCTTCAAGATCATCTCTCAGCAAATCTTCTAGAGAGAGAATCTTGAGAGAGAGAATCTTGAGAGAGAGAATCTAGAGAGAGAGAATCTTGAGAGAGAGAATCTTGAGAGAGAATCTAGAGAGAGAGAATCTTGAGAGAGATAATCTTGAGAGATATCTACCCCGATCGTCAATTGCCCCCACACCGATCGTAATATGCCCCACATTCAGAATGATGCGGTGTCTTTAATACTTGCATATAGATGCTATGGAAGAGATAGCTATAGCCAATTGCCCCAATTTCTTCAAGCGATCGCGAATTGCCCCCAAAATCTGTCCATGTGGTGAATTATGACAAATTTTCTGAAACATTGCAAATGTTTTGAAAGGTTTTGGCAGAAATTGTGTCACACATTCATTTTTTAACGTAGAAAGACGATTCATGCACTGAAATGACCGCAAACGAATGTTCTAATAGTTTATCCACTCATTTCTTGTCCATAGTGATTTCAACTCTCCTGAGACCAAAATCATTTTTACCCCCAAAATGACCAAATCGCCATTTGTCCTAAATCACTATACATCTCAAATTATGAGTGTATCTTAGTGAATCTGAACAAACATCCCTTGGATGGAGTTGCGAAAAAAGCCGCCGTCACAGTATGCAAAACATCCACACACACACATGAAGTAAACACGTTAATGTATTGTAATCAAAAATACAAATTGCCTACGTTACATAAGCGCTTCTATGCACATCGCACATCGCTGAAAATTGCTATTACTGCACATACAAGAACCACTACAAGTTAGTACACTCATAACATTCAGTATTTGTTGAAAAGAATCACGGTTTTCTGACATGAAAATGTGTTGCCAGTGTAAATAGCAAAAAATAAGAAGCTTGAAACACCTCGATGTTTGTGCTTGTCGATATTCTATAGTTTCTAAACGCAAATATAATGTGTATACACACTATAGACACATTCCGTTCCAAATAAAACCCTGAAATTGATAGAGTAATATCAGCTTTCTTGAGAAGCAAAATAATACTATATACACGATACAAACTCAAAAAAGCGCACGTATTTTGTTTGGAATAGTGCAATTCTAAAACCAGATCATCAAAGAACAAAACCGACTCACAACAAAACACACATCTACACATTCAAACATAAATACAGCCACCTTTATTACTGGAAGAGTATTTTCAACTGATGCACAGCGCCAATGGACAAAGTTTAAAACACAAAGCACGGTTCGGCATAGGGATGAAACACAAAAGAAAACACTATGAGATACTGAGCGCATTTACAAGACATGATGAGTGGAATACATAGGTATATATCTAGGTGACGAGCATCTCACATACACATACATACGAACATGAATGTACAAGTTGAATATAGCTTACATAACATAAACATACAATATGTACAGACAATTTGGGGCATAAGAGCTGCACTTGAATGGGGCAGCTGAAACCAGCGCACCGCTCCGAAATGACCCTCTTACAGGTTGGGAAACCAGCCAATGGATGAGAGCCGCAGCATAGAGACTACGAACGTTTGACCAACATTGACAGCCCGCCGTACACCCTACCTCATCGCTTGCACCATGGCACACCAATCGTTCTGCATCACGGGAGTAGATCCTAGGGGTTCTTGAGGTATATATACCCCTGACAAATTAGCTGGGAGATAAATATGCAATTATACCCCCGATAATTCTGCTGAGTTCAGTTTATTGGGTATATTGTTATGAAAATCAGCATAACAAAAAGTAACAACACACGACAAGTGTGTGTGTATGCAATTACATGAAGTATACTTTTCACTGAGGTATGTTTGTTGTAATTGAATAGGTCGAAAATAGGTTTAGGATCCCATGAAATTGGCCAACTGAGCCAACCTTAAACACTAATGCATGGTGGCTGTCATCCCCCGAGCCTCGACACAATCTACGCTCTTGGTTCGCATTGTTGACGAGTCGGTGAGAGAGACCGTCACTGTGATGTACTCCGCTGCTGCAGCAACATGGACAACGTGGCCACCGCCGCCGCCGCCGACGAGACCGACGTAGCTCCGGCGCCCGGAACGCCGGAGGACGAGGCCAGAGGCAGCACGTCGACACCTCCCAGACGGTGCTGTGTGCGCATGTGGTAGCGTAGATACCAGACGGTGCTGTAGGAGCAGCCGCAAATGTGACAGCGAGTCTTGCCCTCGTGCTTCTGCATGTGCGCCTTGAGGTTGTCCGAGCGGCTAAAGTTCTTGAGACAGTGAGGACACTGGAAGCGACGACCTAGCGAGAACAGCGCAAGCACATAGAATGAGCGGAAATTCAAACAACATGTGAAATATAACGAGAAAAATTCGTGATTGTGGTGTCAGTGGAGTGTTGTCGTTGTTATTGGTGTACATGGAGTGCACCGGCCTCTGGGACCATACACCACCCCCAGTCCACTTATAGCTAAACTACCTAAAAATGATGATCATGAAAAATGGAACGATTAAATAAATAAGCGTGATGGTGAACGAAATGGATGTGAATCTCAATGAATAAAGCTCACAAAAAATTATAAAAGTCAGAAGCCGTAAAAACTCAGAAAGAGGGCCATCGATGACCGCCGACCGTTCCTCTCCAAGAATCTCGTCAATAGCCTGAACAGATCGAACACACCGTTAATGCGCCTATATGAGAATGCCGGTGTGTGTGGAGGTGGAGTCGTTGCAAAACAACAGTATTAACTGCTTCTTCTGCAGAAATCATAACTTCAGCACAACGTCAATATGACAACTTGAAAAAAAATAGAGTATACCACGACATCAACCATAAGATACAATCATATGCATCGGACAGGAGAAAACGAGTTGTTGTCCTATCAACGGATAATCAAACGATTAGAGGGATAATCAGTAGGGCTGTCAAAAAAGTAACCTAAAAATCGGAAAAAAGTAACTTTATTTTCGAGAAAAAGTAACCTAAAAAAGTAACCTAAAATGATCTGAGTTTTAAAGTTATTATCACTTTTGTATCGTTTTATCACATGTTTATCACGCCTTTGCTGATTAGTGCGCTCTGTGAAATACACGGCTTGTTTGTTGTTTGTTTGTGAACATATAAAGTAACCTAATAACCAATAAAAAGGTAACCTGAAAATAACCTCATTGAAAAAAGGTCAATTTCTGTTTGCAGTTCTGAAGGAAGAAAATACACCAGTCCTTCTTTTTTATCATCTTTCCGAGTTGGTACTACTTTTCCACCCTCTCCGATCTGGTACCATTTTTACAACAAACAACCAAAAGTGACTTAACATAATTTAGCTAACAACGAAAAAAGGAGCATAACCATCAAAATATAATTTTAAGTGGAAAGCTCATACAAATGCGAAATACACTAATTGCAAATGTAAATATTTTTAGTAATGGTCGCAATAATGTTCTTTATATTTTTTCAATGGAACTTTTTATCAAATAGCACGTACTAAAGTAGCGTAAACACTGCATGTGTGAATGCCCCCCGTCCTCCCATATGTCAAACGTGGGATAATGGCGCTATCTCACGCCCTGAAAATCACGTGCAAATTCCTGCTAAAGTAAATACGTACTGTCAAGTGCTACAGTGCAGTATCTGGTATAGAGAGTTCACACATCGTACTATACCACGCTCCAAACATCTCACGACACCCTCCGGTTCGTGGACATTTCCTAAAATGGAATTACGCTATCCTGCGTACCCAAAAACGTATAAATATCGAGTAGCACGGATATTAAGATGAATATCAATTGCTAAATCCCAACAGCATAAATGTTGACATTTCTTGATCTTCAGACCTAATATTCCATCTCTTTTCCTATTTTATCCTCATATATACCGTTTTTGTGCCTCTTATCTGCAAAAAGTCACCAAACCTCGTGGTAAACTTACCTAATAACAAGAAAAATAACAAAAGGTAACCTGACGATAAAAAAGTAACCTTAAAAGCAAAAAAGTAACCTAACGATGAAAAAGTAACTTTTGGTAACCTAATAACTTTTTAAATAATTATCATACACAACTTTTTCATGCAGTTTTAGGTAGCTTACGAAAAAGTGACCATTAGGTGAAAAAGTAACTTTATTAACTTTTGACAGCCCTAATAATCAGTAATCATGTTTCATTGATATTTCAGCGTTTCACTCCACATGGAATCACAATACGGTTGCATGTGAAATTCCCAAGGGTCCGCGCACAATTTCTTTGACGATGGACGTCATCCAAAGTGTACGTAGATCCATAAGAAAAAGAACGGCCCACGTTAGATTAAGTTTTTATTGAGAAAGCTCCATAAAATCACATGAGTAATTTGAAAAACCATTAGATCTACATGCAGTTTGAAAGTCCATTCAGTTTGCCATCTTCATCCAGTTTGCCAGAGATCAATACAATTCACTCGCGGACACATAAACGAAGATACACACACACACACACACATTACTGAAAACAACGTAAACACCTCAGACAAGAAGAATAGGCTGAAAAGATATTCACACTGCGCAAAAAACCGTGTTCTCTAGATATTCAGCTAGATAAGGCAGCATAACATCCATCAACGAACAAGCATCCACAGAAAACCAACGAAGAGCTTTGGAAAACTTAGCGACATGACGTCATGTTGAGTATTTATCACCAAATAAGCATCGCACGATAAATCACGTGAATATTCTTAGGATTCACACGATCACACTCAATACATGATCAAATGTAGCAGCCCTTTTCATGAATATTCAGTTCGGAATAAGGAAGCAACTGCCCTACGTTCCATACTCACACTCTGCGTTTTTGTATTCACTCAGCTCTCACAAAGTTCAGCACTTCACACAATCTTGTGAAAGATGTTAGTGAAATCACGTGCCAACGACAGTTAGCTGACCAGAGTTCAGAATTCAGACATGCTTCGACCTCCGGTGTTCGTAGGCAGCGGTAACGGATTCGCTAGAGGAGCTAGTCGAGACCGGGTTGGGTTTGAATTTGTTGGGCACAAGAGAATACACTTGATCAGTGGAGAGCCGGTGCAGCATACGAAGATGCTTGCGCAGGTTGTTGAGCGTACTGTAGACAACGCCACAGAGAGGACATTGAGTGCGTCCGGTATGCAAATCCATGTGCTCGCCCAGGTTCACAAAAGACTTGTTGCACACTGGACAGGGCGTCTTAGTGACTGCAACACACACACACACACACACACATACAAAGAGCTTTGATGACGTCAATTCTCAATTGGAGGGTCGTTGAAGACTAAGAAGGTTAACCGGAAGGCGAGAAAAAAGCAGAAATACCAGCGCGTGCTCGTGCAGACATAGTGCAATGGAGCTTCTCAATATCCAACCTCGAATGACCGGTTCGGCGTCGAAAAAGCAAGCAGTTACCAATTGCCGATGCTTTTCAATACCAGAAGGCTGTGTGTCTAAATCAAATCGTGCGCCATGACAAATAATTGATAAAACTTACTAACAATGGCTCAACCAAGGCGTTTCAAGAGATCCGAAAACCTTAAAGAACAAGATAATAAAGATGTGTCCCAGACTGAAAAGAACAATGCACCATAGACTCATTTAGCGGAGAGTAGGAAATCAGGAAGTTTTTCCAGAAATAAATCCACACAATTCGTACGTAAGGGTACCCTCGTCCAGCCCACAGCCCATACTCAGGCAGCGAATTCTGAAAATGACCATTTAAACTACAAGTCAAAACTGTTTACGTCAAAAAAATTGATTCAATGATAAATTCCCTTGTTAACGACGAAGCTCAATCCATTTCATACCTAAAACGAAGTTGAAGTTTTCATTTAAGAAACATACATTGTCAATGTTATAAACACTCAACAAACGAAAATCGGTTTATGAGTATATTGAAAAAACATACGACAGAAAAATCGCACCTTAATAACGCATGACACAGAGAGCACTTTTGGGCACATCAACCACGTACAATAAGTACACTTCAGAATGAAACGCGCCACAGCCAGGTGCAAGACCACAGCGTTCAAAAATTCACCCTCGGAGGCGATTTACTATCAACCACAAATTTTCGGGAGAAGGTTGATAGCTCGGCCCGCAAACTTCACTCTCAAAATCCACCTCTGCTCCAGCCTCGACTCACACGAGCGAACCGACCACACATCTCGTTGACCTGAGCGGTGCTGAGAGCATGGGTAACTCGCATATGACGCCGCAAACTGTTGGTCATGCTAAACACACCGCCGCACAGACGACACACTGTCTTGCCCTCGTGCATTTTCATATGCTGGCGCAGAATGGCCGGTGAAGAGTAGCCCACTTGGCAAATCTGGCAGCGATGAGGTCGATCCATCGTTGAGGACCTGACAGAATTCGAAGGCGTTCGTATGATTCCGGAGATGGGAGCGACAGCGCCTACCACTCCTGCCAACCAGACACAATACAGTCCATCACGAGTCCCACATCCATCTACCACCTCCCCATCTTCTCTTATGCTGGTCACAAACATGAAGGCACAATCAACTACACGAGGGTGTGGACATCACAGTGGCACGAGGATTGCCAGCGAAAAACCGGAAAATATGGGACGCCGGGATCCAATCTTAGTCATAGAAGTGAGTGGACATTGTGTCAAGTTGATCACGAATTAAAAACCAATTGTGCACTCTTAGAAACATGACTCAACATGAAACACGTGTAATTCAATAGAAACAAATACGGAAAGCAAAAGTATAAATAGAAAGTAAGCAAAAACGCTGCAAATGACAGCATCCATTGTAGAATAATAGTTTCGGAAGAAATAGGAGCACAATTGAAGTTAAATAAAGGTTAAATGCCAAAGTGGCAGCTGCTACACGTAAAGAAGCCGAAGTTTATGAACACACACAGGCGTGCCCCGTGCAGCTCGCTGCCACCGCCGAACTGACCCTCTCCACGCTATGGCGCCACAAGGACGTAAGACGTATTAGAGAGGACCACCTCCCCAGAATGCATGTCACAACTCATGACAGATATCTGGCACCATCATTTTCTGCTGGTTGGACAGGGGCTGTGGGATTGTAGAATTCGCCCAATTAAATTCTGTTCCGCCGGGTTGTCTTCAAGATCGGATTCCACTGAGCAAAATTGGATTACACGAAAAAGTGACATGGCCAATAAACAGACAACTTGGTTCAACGTCTATTTCAAACTGCATCATCATGCGAAATCAAAACAAATGTTCAAAGTATCGTAATACCCAGTTATCGCACCAGAAAAGCTGCACTGTTCGCAGATGAGAACAAAACTAACATTCAGCATAACTCACGAGACATTCTAAGAAGACTACACTCAAGAGAGAATGAAAAATACAAATTGTCGAATTTCCACTCGTCACACACACACACCGCGTAGACGACTGAAAATCTAGCAAATCTAGCACACAAGTGAATAGACCAGTGGTTCTAAACCTTTTTATCCCATGATCCCCGGGACTTATCAATTATTATTATGGCCCCTATAGTAAAATTGACCACCGAACCAACACTGCTCGCCTGTGGCCTTGACATGGACAGAGCACCTCAAGGACATTGCATTGTATCATATGGCATTGTATAGGACAAGGACATTGTATCATGACCACTACTTGAAACGCGCTCGCATGAAACGCCACTACTTGAAACCGTATTGCACAACGATGCACAACACGCTCTTCACAACAGTAACTTGCCGACTCTTTGAGTTATAATGGGAATTTAAGGCTATTTTGGTAACACTGGCTATGGTTAATGTGCGGCAGACCAGCTAACTTGTAATCAGTGTTGATCTTGTCAAACTGGTAAAAGTCCTACTGGCTATTTCAAATACGTGTAAAATATATATGATAAATATTTATTCTCCTGAACCCATTGTGACCCCTCAAGAAATTCCAAACGACCCCCAGGTTAATAACCACTGGCTTAGACCATTGGTCGGTAACATGTGGGGAATTCACCAGTGGTGGAAGTGGAGGGACTGCCAAATGGGGAAATTAAACGTTGGAGAAGGACAAATATGTGTTTCATCAATCCAAATTATGCTATTTTAGTTTATTAGTGATTTTCTGACATTTAATCAGGCGGAACTGAATTAGTTGGATTTATCAGCGCTGTTGTGGAAAATGTAGAGTTGGTTCATTACGAAGTGGGGAATCGGAGGAGACAGGTTACGCACCACTGGTCTAGACAGATAGATGAAACGTTGACATAGACAAATATGGATATACGCATCTGATCTAGAATCAACGTACATGAATAACAAAAAGAAACAAGGAAATTAAAAATCATGTGGAAACAATGAGCATATTCCACAGACAAAATCGATAAAGACTAGGTCATTTGCATATCCCCAAAATTACGCGCGGGACTCACGTACGCACTAACACGCAGACATACACACACATGTCTGACGAGCAAAAAAGTCAACAATGATCGCTGATCATCATGAAGGACTAGATGTGATCCTGGTTTAGATTTCGACAGGGAAAAGAGAAAAGTGACGTCACCAGCGCGTGTGCATGTGTTATTCGTGGAAGTGTCTACAAGAAATGTTGACACTCTTTGTCAAGAATGATCAATACTTATACAGAACTTTTTCATCCTTGGGATGTCAGTTAGAACCAATATGTCAATATGCATTAAGCTGTTCATAAACGGACAGCTCACTCACAGCTTCTCGTCAAATCAAACCACAAACGTCAACCATCAGGTAGTGGTATTTCCCTGCGTCACATGGGCGTCAAAAGAACTGCACTCGACTATTCTGTGAGTATTGGCAACACTCAGCGACCACCTAGTTGTCGACACCGAGACGGGTCGATCGACACAGCGAATCTACTTGGTCACGAGACATACGATGCACGCAGCGCATGTGACGACGAAGATTGTTGGTCATGCTGAAAACGCCGCCACACACCACGCACACCGTCTTGCCCTGGTGCTTCTTCATGTGCATGCGCAAGCTGGTGAGCACCGTGTACCTCTGTCCGCACAGGTAGCATCTGTAGAGGCCTCCGACGCCGCCGCCAGCGGTGTCCGGCACAAATGTCGCCGTTCCTGGCGGCACACACGGCACCACAATCGGTCACGTATGCACAGAAGCGTCACGTGTAGTTCGGGTGCCATTGGCTTGTATGATGTCGTGGCAGCGGTGGAGGTGTGAATCGACACCACGGCGCAACTGATCTAGCTAACTAAATATCGTACATATATTGGACGCTCGATCCGGAAAAGATCACGTGGAGAAAAGATCGGGGAAACGAATACATGAGGCAAAGCCCGATAAATGTGAAAACAACTGGATACACCCAGCCATGGACCAAAGTCAAGCAATAGAACAACAAACGAAGGCAACAAAAACGAATGTAAGAAGCGGTGATTCGCTTCTTCCCTATTTCCAGATGATAACGAGATATCTTTTGGGGAACGCAAAAATGTCTCAATAGAACCCCAGACACGATCCGTTGCTAGCGCGTTTTTTTTCGCTGTGAGGAAATTCGATCAAAATTTGATAAATGACCGTTTGATACTGCAACTAAGTGAAGTACTGAAGTGACACTGCGAAATAGACTCATGTATTCGACCTTCAATCCGTTACAGCAACGTTCATACAACACTGCCGCTCAATGAGTCTATGTACATATTCCTGAATGTCGTATACGAAGAGACTAAAATCCTCCTGAAATAAAACTATCACAAGAATACAAACCATAATTGTCAAACGTCGAATAGAAATAATGAACAAATAGTGCACAAAAGAAAAGAGATGCTGAGATGTCTCGAATATCGCAATTAAAATGCCAAGTACAATAGATCCCACATGAAATACGCTATAAAGAAAATGTCACAAGATAACTAAGAGCATAAACTGAATGCATTCAGTTTTACAACATGGACAAAAGTCAGGTACAAGGACACGCTAGGACACAACTGACTGAAACAAGACAACATGACCACACCCCGACTGACGCAGCAGAAAACACAACGAAAGAGGTAAAATGCGTGATAAAGCACTAACATTTATGCCGAAAAACGAGTACGTGCTCGTATAGTAGGACGTAAAAATGCATAAATAGTGCGGATAACAAGGTGTACAATATATCCGCACATTCACGCTCGCAAACCTATACTGCATGCGTCGTTCACTCTCGAAAGACCGCTCCGAGCTACCAGCACAATGGAGGACAGGAAGATACATGTCGATCATCAAAGCACAGATACAAATACAGTCAGACGAAAAACGAACATAACTGTCAAGTTTTCATGTAACGGATAGTATAGCACAATATAATGTTGATGCCATGAGAACCCGGTTGCGATACAACATTGCATTGATTGATAATAGAGTTTAGCACAAGTCAGGCACACAGTAAAACATGCCGAAGACGAGGTAACATAATTTTGGCATTTCACCCGAATGATGGCGTCTGCCGACAAAAAGAACGCAAAAAACATCGTGGAAAAGCTTATGACACATAATCCCATGATAATCGACACACACACACAGGTGTGCGCGTGCTGACACAGCGCGGCGTGTCTGGAAGAACAAGTTGGGACATTCCCATCGACATTCCGAACCACGCTGAGGCACAAAATCGCACAGAACCTTGGTCGTTCGTAAGTTACAACGCTGACCTCGGCTGTCCGAATGACAGAAGTCCAATGCGCAAAGGTGGTGACACATCGAGCGAAGGCCAATAGCCACATCCAACGTCAATTCGACTAGGAAGTCGTGATCGGAAAAAACAGTCGACAACTGTTCAGGACGGACGGGAATCTGACTCAGTGTCTGACTGCGACTGTTGTTGTTGTTGCTGCTGCTGCTGGCTTAATTGCAACAACATGGGCAACGGACGGCCCAGACGACTACCGGCGCGACCACGTGTCGGAATCAGCTTGCGCACGTGTTCAGGCGACAGGTGGTGCAGCGACTCCATGTGCTTGCGCAGGTTATCGACGCGGCTGTAGACGCCACCGCATAGAGGACACACGGTGCGACCCTCGTGCTTCTTCATGTGGCTACGGCAGCCGTTGTACGAAGCAAACACTTTGCCGCAAATAAGACACACTGCAACACACACACGCACGATAACTTATCGGACGGGATTTTCACACTGCACATGAACAAGCTCAGCAAGTTTGCGCAAACAACGCACAGAAAGACACTCAGTAGGGACAGTGCAGTGCTCCGCATCTGGCCAACTAACAACATAAACGCGAAATTCCGGTCAAGAGGCAAAGGAGGTCGAGATATCTCTCCCATATCAAATTATTCCTCTCTTATTGGCGGGAATTATATGCGAATATAAGAAGTCCTCGCACGCGCAAGAAAAGATGAGGCTTCTTCCAGCCATTGACAGCGTTCATACGAAATACGAATGTAAGTAACGAAAAATTGCTGCATGTATTTCAACGCAATGAAACAACACGGTCAAGTGTGTTGTTTAGTAGCTTATAGGTGTAAACACCAGCACCGATAAAATAAAAATTCAGTGCCAACCATTATTGGTGAACGCTATCAAAAACTAATACACAGATACTACATTTCACTCTAGTTCCGAAAACTGACTTCGTCAGTGAACACAACCCCAGGAAACCCACCCAGAAACATATTCAAAATGCAAACACGATATAGTAATTTTCCCAACGACACAGAGGTCTGAAAAATGAAGAAATAACTCGATGAAAACCTGCAGTGTATTCAACACCGAGCAAACACAACACAAACAAAACGATTGAGTTGAAAGAAGCGGATCATTAGTTTTGACACGAGTAACATCAACAAAATATAAAATGATTCCTCCATGCGCAGTACACAATTCAACACCAAAAACGACAATCGCACACTTTGATCATGCAACGACAAAAACGCACGCGAGGCTCTGGAATACTTGAGAAGATCGGACAGGACGAATCTAGAGCCGACTGTGGGAGTGATTTCGAGTTGGAACAACGGCGCACACTTCTTGCTTACTCAAATGATGACAACTACGCAAATGGTGGCGCAAATTGGACACCTTGCTGTACACGCGACTGCAGAGAGGACATCGTGTCTTGCCCTCGTGCATCTTCATGTGCGTGCGTAGGCCGTCCTGGGAGCAATACACCTTGCCGCACGCCACGCAAACGTAATGACGCAAAGTGTCTGCAACACCAAAAACAACACGACAACCAAGCGCTTCAATCACCTCCACTCAATAAGTACGCACGCGCAGTACGTGACATGATGGCATGTGAAGATGCTGCAAGAGGAGAGATATCATCCGGACCGCTCAGTGTATGTGCGTGGTACTCGTATGGGCACAACTTCTAATGTTTTCCCTATGGTTCTGATTTGGTCTCTTCTTCCACCAGCTGAGAATGCTTCCAGGCAGCACAACATCAAGGTCAATACTGAAGTTGGCACACCTTCAGATCACGCTCTCGACTCGTCTGGGCATTCAATGTGAGTTCATAAAAACTGCTCCAGTCGAGTTTCAGCACCAATGATGCACAAAATCATGAAAGAACAGCTCACACACAGAAATCCCGCGCGCAGAAGAGGTGACCACTTATGAAAGAACAAAATCTGCATGCAACACTGCTCGATAAAACCAGAATAATGAAGAACACCAGCCTGGATGTGACGACCGCGAGACAGTTCGCAATATCAACTCAGGACTCCGCGGAAAGTAGGAGGGTTCAAAGAACTAACTACCCGAAGACGACCGAAACCAAAGATTCCATAAGCTTCCTAGTTCAGGTATGTCAGAGGTCTATTCCTGGACTGGGCCACATAACCGTTAAAACGCAACTGCTGTGAAGAACGAATTTGCATCCACATAATGCGTAGCACTTACGAAAAACGTACAAACAGACTATCGAAATTGTTCACAATTTTATTCACGTGTATCATTTGTTGCGTTGATTCCTGGTTGAGTGACTATTGTCGACGGTCGGATCAACAATGTCCTTGATGGAGGGCCGCCAACGCAGAGTGGGCACCATGGATTGCACCTGTTCAGTCGACAGCCAATGCACTGTACGAAGATGCACGCGCAAATATCTCTGACTACTGTAGACACGACCACACATACGGCAACGAGCCCGCTGATTGTGCAGCCGCATGTGCTTTTCGAGAGATTTCACATTATCAATAACGGCACCACCGCTACCACCCGACGATCGTGAGCAATCTGGAATAGCCACACACACACACACGGTCGAACACACAGTAGACTAGTGTGCACGTTAGCACAAACAGCCTTCACTTCAACTGAGGAACGCTTAGATACGTCGTCCGCCGTGTCGAAGAAAAATGCTCGAAATCGTTTCAGTGCACGATATCAGTCTATAATGTTTTGCAACGATGGGAAAAGAAAGACAGCGTCCACACACATCATGTGATCATTTGACAATACCAACATACAAAGACGAACACAAGATTCAACGAGGATTTCAAGTGTTTGTGTACGTTTATGAAACTCTGGAAAATAACCGTTTCAATGCCTCAATTATACCTCAAAGTATGACTGAATACGTGAATAAAAGTTTATCCGAAGTTCGGGTGCAAAACTACAAGAATGAGCCCCGAATCGAAGACAAAACGAGGTCAGACAGACCGAGCATTGGTTGAATCATCGAACGTTGAAAGTTCTCTACAGTGTTCCCGCAAAAATTCCACTGGATCATGGTTAATTCGCTTGAAATTACCCCTGATTACATTGAATAGATAAACACCACACGGTCAGGATAACTGAGCAATGAAACTCAACACCGATACGGTAAATATGCCGCTGATTTAACGAAACAAAACACCTAGCTCTAACCAGTACTAGGATAACTATCTAAATTCAGTTAATCTTCCTATATGGAACTACGTCATAGTAGGAAAAACATACACCATCATGAATACCACCAGACCAAATTTCTTGCTGTTTTGAAGTCCAAGTGTTCGAGTTAGAGTAAACACATGGAAGGAGCGATTCAACTAGTGGTATTTCACCAGCACATTAAGAGTTGAGGTCCTCACAACTAGAACAATTATGAGGATAAAATGGATACACAAACGCCGCTTGAAAGAGACAATTTCCGGTTATATTTTTGAAAAATGTACATACACACACAGACGAAATCGCTACAATGACAATCTGAGCCAGCAAACATTGTACACAATCGCACACACAATTCTACGACTGGTTTAGTCAATGCAGATAGCAAACATATTGCCACCTAATTTGCCAATCCTAAGCAAAATCCAGAAGACAAACATGAAACGGCAGAACACTCAGCGCCGAAAACCAATCCAACTTGAATAACCATAATTGGCCCATATCAGACACACACAAACACGAAATTGGCATCGATATATAGATCGACCGCGAACTATTCCGATATTCCAACAGAATAAACAACAATCATGCGCGTTCATGCAATTTTCAGGAGGTAACAGTGAACGGCAAGGGCATTAGGTGGAATCACAGTGACATACCTAGTACGCAAAGAAATCTCTATGAACGCTTATAAGGAGGAAAGCAAGGAGGCATCGAGGGAGAGGAGTATGGAACAACAACGAATGGATTCTTTCGCGAAGAAAGCATCTGGGTGATATGTTCGTTGGAAAGTTGATGATGCGTGCGCATGTGACGGCGCAGGTTGTGCACCAGACTGTAGACCCGAGCACAGAGAGGGCACTCTGTCATTCCACAGTGTTTCTTCATGTGCTCGGCGAGACAATCACGACGCGAGTACACCACTTGACACACACGACAGCGCAACTGCGGCCTCCACCGTTCGTCCACTGCCGCACACACACACACAAAGACATACACGCCGGTCACTGGCAAGCGACACTGGCAAAGTCCAGAACAGAAATCGGTGATAGTGCCCGGATTTGGCATGAACGGAAGAAGGAAGAGAAGGGAGAAGGAAGAAAGAAAGGGAGGACGAAAGGGATGAAGGGAGGAAGAAAAGAAGAAAATAGAAGGGAGAAAATAAAAGAAAGAAAAGCAAGGAGGAAGGGAGGAGGAAAAAAGGATGTTCAGCCAATCCGACAAGATGGCATGCATTGTGGCAAAAACAACGCACCTAGACAACGCCGAAAGCACAAGTTTTTCGAGTGGGAGCGTCCTTCAACGACTTAGTGCGATAAGATACCATATCAAAGGCACCAAGCTATCGATTTGCTACAGAAAACCTCCAATGTATTGGTAGACCATTAATTTGATGAGCCGAAAGGGCCACGAGGAAAAATCGGATAAATCGGTCCTCTATCAGTGCAACGAAACCCAACGGATAACAAGATCCTAGAAACAGATCAACACAACCATCCTGAAATCATCATTCATGAAGAAGACAAAAACAGCATCGCACACCGCCAGCAAAATCGTTGCAGACACACTTCACACTCGTCAACACAGCAATGCCCATCATGGGGAACTGAATGTTGCTACACACTGTATTATTCACACTCTCAGCATCATACGACGAGATGGAAGGCACCCGGGAAAATTTAGCAAAAATACAAGGATAAACGGCGCAACATGACGGCTAAGCCAGTATTCATCGAAGGTGTTGTAACGAGACAAACATCGCACAGATGCAAATGAATCTCGCTGGTGATGTTGCGCTAGTGGAGTTAGCGACGCGCCCTGGGCTGTCTTCGCGACATAGGCACGATGGTATCAACAGCACGACGTGTCAGTGTGTGCACACAGAGCAGATGTCGACGCAAATGGTGCACCATGCTGAACACGCGACCACACACGGTGCACACGGTACGACCCTGGTGCACTTGCATGTGGCGAGTCAACACGTATTTCGATTTGTAAGAACGATGACACACTTCACACGTGTGTAGACCGTGGGTGGAGGGTGCAGCCGACTGTAAAAATTGGGCAGACGCGAGTGCCAATTCGGACGCTATATCTGAACACAGACACACAAGCGTCCACACACACACACAAACCAGTGCATATACGGCTTACCGTTGAGCCAGAGAAATAGCTAAAGTATGAAATGAAAGTGTTTTGTTGGGGAAATCTGGTAACAACTCTTCTGTACTAGGTGTGTTTGCAATCAAAACGTAATGCGCTCGAAAATAACATCCTTCAAACGGTGATATAAACATCTCATATGATGCATCAAATGATGATGAAATGATGTGTCAGAATGATGAAATGATGATATGATGAATTCCAAGAGTTTCATTCCAAAATGTCTGCCTTTGTGTCTAATTTCCTTGGACTTCGTTATGAATCGTGACTCTATACAATGGAGGCACTACGTGACGTTGAAGATATACTACAATTCAGTAGATGACGACAGATGTAACGCAGATCCACGCGTAATCTCAAGCTCATGGGCTCATTCAGTTAGTTCGTGCTAGTCTAAACCAGGCCACGAAGCGAACCAGCTGTCTGGCGTTCAGAAAGAAAACACCAGTCAAAGCAGCAGTGTATTAGAAAATAAACATCACAATGTTCGCATGGGATTCACATTGTCCCAATGATATAGCAATTGAGCAAAACCAGCCGACCAGCAAAAGAAACCACTTTGAAAATGATTGATAAGCTCCAGTTATCAACAATAACACACACAAGATAGATACATGAATAGACAACAAACACAGAACATGATTTCGTGTATAAAAGCAAACATGAATTCCAGACTATTGCCAGTGCCAATAAGACCGTTCAAACCGAACGTCGATAAGAAAAACGAATGAAGCCGAAGCGGTATTACCCGAAACACGGCTTGAACAGCTGTAAAAAGTAACTTAACGATAACTTCCACTACGTATGACTCCTTTCAATCGATCTTCTCAATCGTCATTCCATCCCAGTCAATATTTCGGTGTTGGACACAGTAATTATGAGTGGAACGCCTGCGAACATGACAGGGTTCTGTGCTAGATTAGTCGTCAGATCTTCTCACTGGAGGCGACATTGACGCAGACTGAAACAACAAATCGCTGGAGAATCGTTGTCGAGTGGGCACGATGCTACGCACCTGCTCCACTGACAAGTGATGCACTCGGCGCAAGTGCAGTCGCAAGTTGTGCACCATACTGTAGACTCGTTGACACAGAGGACATACGGTGAGCCCCTGGTGGGTTTTCATGTGGTAAGCTAGTGACTGATGGCGCGCATAACGCTTACCGCAAGTCTCACACTCGAACTGCCCTGAAAACCCAGCACACACACACGCACACACAACGCGGAAACAAACGTAAATCACCCCATTCTATCGGAGACACACACACACACCGACAGAAGAACAGCAAGCCGTACTCCGGATGACAAAAAGTTCCGAATAAAACTATCAGGACGGTGAAAAGTCAGCTAGCGAAATGTTGACCGTCACAAATTCTGGAAAAATAAGGATCAAAGAGTAAAAGGCATCCGAGAAGTAACCTACGATAACTTCCATCACGCCTAGCTGTACACATTGCACCTTCTCCGTTCTACGAGCCCGATTGAATAAATATTTATAGACTTGTGAACATAGCCTAGCGAATTGCGACAACTATTCGCTCCGCTTCCAGCATACTTGCTAGCTCAAGACGACGAGATCGAAGTGAAACTGCCGCATCTATTCGCCCAGGCGATCGAATTGTGTCAGTGACAAGTGCCTGTTATATCACTTGAAACGTTTTGAAATAACCGCTACGTTGAAGAAAAACAAAACACGATAAAAATGAGAAATATATTCGTTATAAAATAAGCATCGCACTGCGCCAGCATCAAACACAACCGCACCACGTTGTCCAGTTCAGGCCAGGAAAGATCAGAAAAGCACCGTCGACAACACAATACAAGAACATGGAGTTCAAATAAAACGTTAGAAAAACAATTCCGATACATACAAGTCCATATCAGGACAAAAAGCACCGCAGAGAAACGAAGCATCTAAATAGTGAACAAATCGCTCCGACAAGATTCAGGCGAAAATACAAGTCTTGGTAAACCAACTTTGATATCTGCGTCGTGATCTAACTTCGAGGATAGCGTTTGCACGGGTGTGAATAGTAAGCGCGAATTTCATCATTACTGACACTATGACAAGTGCGCAAATGACTACGAAGATTGCCCATGCTACTGTACACTGACGCACACAGAGGACAGCGCGTGGAGCCGTCATGCACCTTCATGTGGTCCCACAGACTCGTGCGTCGTCGGTAGCATTTGCCACATATCCTACACTCGTAGAAGACTGCCGAGACACACACACACACACACACACAAGCACACACACACACCCGACGATGTATTACGACGCATACATGAGAAAGTCCAGTGAAGAAACCAAGAGTTGGAATATCGAAATATTGTGCAGGAATGACCCTTGTATCGATTCGAGTGAATACTGAACTCCTTTGATTTTAGAGCTCCTACATGAACCTCTCTTCAATCGCAATGAGTCAGGAGAAGATAGCATTAGTAGTTGACTACCAGTGCGTCTCCGTTGCCATCTGATACTAATGATCAACTAAGCACTCAGGACTGAAAACTGTTTCATATACAGCCTTCTTCGCAATGATCGTGGTAGAACTCGGCCAACGCAGAGTATGGAATACCAAACGTTCGAACGATTAAAAAGACAAGTTGAGCTATTACATCAGCTAGTGGTTTGACGTTGTGCGGTTTATTGCTTCGTGTTTTAACACGAAAGAGAAACAGACGAGCAGCCTAACTGGACGAAACTGACCTCTAGATATCCAGACCATTGTCAGGCTCGTAGCCGAGTGGCTAAGATGCACACTGTGCACGAGAGCTCCAGGGCTCGATTCCCTGGCGAGGTGAAACGTTTAGGTTCGTTTCTTATAGGGATAGACCAATTGCCACAGGGCGGGTTTCGTGTGCGCAGCCGTGCAGTTTCTGTGCTGGCGGTAACTGCGATAACCCGTGTGTGGCGGCCGGACCTGCGGGGGCCGTGAAGCTTTGCCCAAGCAAAATTCACGCAAATATTAGCCCTTCCACTGCTGTGTTCAAATGCGCAATTATCATGATCATCATAAATAAGCAGAGGTGACCGCGGGGAAACGTAAGGAGTAGTCCTGGAAAACTACTCACATTTGAAAATCCTCAACAATTCTTTCGCCAAGACATCTACCAGAAGCGTACAGAACCACAAGTTGACGCAGCCACACATATTCAGCCTTGCCAGCGACAATCACCAAGCAACAACAAGCAACAGAAAGTGGTTTCTCCGTCACACAATTGCAAAAATCACACTCCGTGTATTGGATAAACACACAGCACAAAACAAGCACTGCGGCATAGCACACAACAGGTCATTGGCGAAGTGAGAGACAGCCTGAGATAATGACAGTGAATCGCACACACAGACCGACAAAACTATCTAAAATTTCAATAACAGCCATCCAATACGTCCCAAAAACCAATCCACAAATTTAAGGAAACATCAGACAAATGCCAACGACGCCAATCATAACTTCCATCACGATATACGATACGATAACTTCCATCACACCCAGCTGTACACATTGAACCATCTTCGTTCCACGAGCCCGATTGAATACATCTTTCTAAATTTGTGAACATAGCCTAGCGAATTGCGACAACTATTCGCTCCGCTTCCAGCATACTTGCTAGCTCAAGACGACGAGATCGAAGTGAAACTGCCGCATCTATTCGCCCAGGCGATCGACTTGTGTCAGTGAAAAGTGTCCGTTATGGCACTTGAAACGTTTTGAAATAATCGCTACGTTGAAGAAAAACAAAACACGATTAATATGAGAAATATATTCGTTATAAAATAAGCATCGCACTGCGCCAGCATCAAACACAACCGCACCATGCTGTCCAGTTCAGACCAGGAAAAATCAGAAAAGCACCGTCGACAACACAATAAAAGAACATGGAGTTCAAATAAAACGTTAAAAAAACAATTCCGATACATACAAGTCCATATCAGGACAAGAAGCACCGCAGAGAAACGAAGCATCTAAATAGTGAACAAATCGCTTCGACAAGATTCAGGCGAAAATACAAGTCTTGGTAAACCAACTTTGATATCTGCGTCGTGATCTAACTTCGAGGATAGCGTTTGCTCGGGTGTGAATAGTAAGCGCGAATTTCATCATTACTGACACCATGACATGTGCGTAAATGATTACGAAGATTGCCCATGTTACTGTACACTGACGCACACAGAGGACAGCGCGTGGAGCCGTCATGCACCTTCATGTGGTCCCACAGACCCGTGCGTCGTCGGTAGCATTTGCCACATATCATACACTCGTAGAAGACTGCCGGGACACACACACACACACCCGACGATGTATTACGACGCATACATGAGAAAGTCCAGTGAAGAAACTAAGAGTTGGAATATCGAAATATTGTGCAGGAATGACCATTGTATGGATTCGAGTGAATACTGAGCTCCTTCGATTTTAGAGCTCCTACATGAACCTCTCTTCAATCGCAATCAGTCAGGAGCAGATAGCATTAGTAGTTGACTACCAGTGCGACTCCGTTGTCATCTGATACTAATGATCAACTAAGCACTCAGGACTGAAAACTGTTTCATATAGAGCCTTCTTCGCAAGGATCGTGGTAGAACTCGGCCAACGCAGATGATGGAATACCAAACGTTCGAACGATCAAAAAGACAAGTTGAGCTATTACATCAGCTCGTGGTTTGAAGTTGTGCGGATTATTGCTTCGTGTTTTAACACGAAAGAGAAATAGACGAGCAGCCTAACTGGACGAAACTGACCTCTAGATAAGCAGACCATTGTCAGGCTCGTAGCCGAGTGGCTAAGATGCACACTGTGCACGATAGTTCCAGAGCTCGATTCCCTGGCGAGGTGAAGGTTTAGGTTCCGTTTAGAAACGAACCGTTTAGGTTCGTTTCTTAAAGGGATAGCCCAATTGTCATAGGGCGGGTTTCGTGTGTGCGCAGCCGTGCAGTTTCTGTGCTGGCGGTAACTGCGATAACCCGTGTGTGGCGGCCGGACCTGCGGAGGCCGTGAAGCTTTGCCCAAGCAAAATTCACGCAAACATTAGCCTTTCCACTGCTGTGTTCAAATACGTAATTATCATTATCATCATAGATAAGCAGAAGTGAGTAGTCCTGGAAAACTACTCACATTTAAAAATCCTCAACAATTCTTTCGCCAAGACATCTATCAGAAGCGTACAGAACCAAAAGTTGACGCAGCCACACATATTCAGCCTTGCCAGCGACAATCACCAAGCAAAAGCAAGCAACAGAAAGTGGTTTCTCCGTCACACAATTGCAAAAATCACACTCCGTGTATTGGATAAATACACATGACAAAACAAGCACTGCGGCATAGCACACAACAGGTCATTGACGAAGTGAGAGACAGCCTGAGGTAATGACAGTGAATCGCACACACAGACCGACAAAACTGCCTGAAATTTCAATAACAGCCATCCAATACGTCCCAAAAACCAATCCGCAAATTTAAGGAAACATCAGACAAATGCCAATGACGCCAATCAGTCGTCGACCATGAAAAGAAGGCAATGGTTCAAGCCAACATAACATCAATCGAAATAGTGCAAATTGAGTTCTGCGAGCGACGAAACGAGTTCGACCACACCCTACACGCGAATCAATTGAAACGTAATTGACGATCGCCACGCGGATGTCTCCTACGATCACTGGGCACCAGCCTGTACATTTCGTCATCGGATAGATGGTGTCTGAGGCACAGATGATCACGCAGCGCTCCTACCCGATTATACACTCGATGACACAGAGGACATTGGGTTTTCCCCTCGTGAACCTTTCTGTGTGCTATCAGCGACTTCCGATGGAGAAACGTGCGTGCACAAATATGACAACAGTATACACCACCTACGATCAACACACACACACGCACACACACAAACAACGAAGAATTAGTCTCTCAAAAGGACAATAGCCAAATAGCCAAAGTTCACTGCAACACGAATTGTCAATGTCTCTACAAGCGCAAATTACTAGAAAACCAATTCCGCCAAAATAGCCTGAATATCACCCAGAATAACAATCACAATCATCTTTCAAATATCATCGATATCACCCAGAAAAACAAACACAAACGCAGTGAACGCAAAACAAAACAAACAAAATTCACAATAAAAGGCAATAGAAACTGTCGATCGAGATCGAAAAAGACCAAATAAATTGGGATGCATAGCAAAAAGGATGGAATGCATACGCACACTTCAAGTGACAACACGGATTATAAAATCGAAGACGTTGTGAAGTGGACAAAAATTAATCGGGCAGTCGTCAGCAACAGCTTGATATGCACTAGACATAGGCGTCGGTGGAGTGGTGCGCGAATACTCGAGCGTATCATGCCAACCGATACAGCACAGCACGAACACACACACACACACATATGCAGAAGCGCAAACAAACAAGACTCAGTTGTTCCTCCTGGTCGACGGAACAATGAGCGAAACTTGCTCGCGAGTTAAGCGATGCCCGAGAGTCAGGTGCTTTCTCAGCGCTCCAACGCGATTATACACACGCCGACACAGCACACAACGGGTCTTGCCCTCGTGCATCTTCATGTGAGGAGCCAGGGAGTTCTTGTGTTGGAACGAACGGCCACAAATATGACAAGCGAACGGACCTACGACCAACACACACACACACACGAACTTATAAATAGGAAATTACCCAACAAACTCAAGCGCAAAATGAACAGGCCAGCCGTGTCTATCGTGACTCCTCGGCAAATATAGCGAATGAACACTAACGCATTCGCTCCGGACTGTAATCAGTCAAGGAAAATCGATGTAGTTGTCTTCTTCACGGCTTGGTGCATAGTATAAGCGCAGCAATCCAAGGAGAATAGGGCAATGCCACAACACGGGTGTGTGTGTGTGAGAGAGGTGTACTTGCGCTTTACAACCCATCAAACGCTAAGGAGAATAGTACGTCTCACGGCATACTCCCTCCAGCTGTTGCAACGGTATTGTCCAACTGCACAATGCAAACGTGACGAACTACATACTGTTCAATTTGTCAAGATGGTAAAGAAACATTTCATGGTTAACCGTCCTTTTCAAGAACTTTGAAGCGTTTTCTTGCGCAATTTCTCATTTACAACAAATAATGTGTCTTTGTTTTACGAATATATAACACTGATACACTGGAAAAAAATCAGCAATTCGACAAAAATGTATTGCAGCAGAAGAGCTCATGCATCGGGCTTCCATAGCCCATCAGACCAGAATGAGTGCCGCCAAAGTCACAATCCACGTGACGCAGCAGCTCGCATGAATTCACTGAACAACCGCTGGCAAACTCGATGGTTCAAAAGCCAAGTGAAATCAAAAGTGAAAAACTCCAAAAAATCTACAGGTAAAAAAGTTATGAGAACAAGAACAAGGAGGATCGGATATGAATAATTTACAACCAGCACAAAACCATAGCTCAGATTCATAGAAATGCACCATCATCTTGATAATTAATTCAAACCCCACATAAAATTAACAGTGTATTGACCAGTGTATCATCAAAAATCAGTCGGACATGACTAAAGCGGAAAATCCATCCACCAAAAATACACCCAAAACAAACATGACCTAGCCCACAATTAAACAAGATTCCTCACCGCTGAAATATTATCACTTTTGAAAACCACAAGCTCCAATAAGAAACTACTATCGTAAATATATATTGAAAATACAAAAGTAACACTGCCACACACACATACACAGATAATTAAAGCATAGCATAGCGCAGATTGTGCACACGCACACAAGCAAGTGCAAACGAATCGTACAAGCCCAGAATCACTGCAGTGAGGTAGGCGGAAAAGTGAACGGCGAGTCCCTGGGTTTGAGCGCAATACGCCGTGGAACAAGCAGCTCCACATCGTCACTGGACAACTGGTGTACACGACGCAGGTGCACGCGCAAATTGCCAATGCGACTGGAAACATGACCGCACATAGAGCACACGGTGAGGCCGCGGTGTTGGGCCATGTGGTGTTTCAGAGAGACGGCGTTCAGGTAGAAGCGGCCACACACTCGACACGTGCTGCCGCCGCCAACACTGGCACCACCCTCTGAAACATCCATACACACAGACACCGGCTTCAAACTCCATCCACTGCCACAGCACGCACGCACGCCAAGAAAGCGCCAGCCAAATAAAGCATAATGACGTACATGGCATTGTCGTTGTCTGGTGGCTAACACGTCGAACTCAACAAGGCGTCCTGGGGCCAATCCTCGAGTGCTGCGTTGGTTCGTCTTGCAAACAGGCCATCAAAATCGACAACTTATGTTCACTCCTTCAGTGAATGATAACAAATGTAAGTCATGGTTGCAAGACGTTCTCTTTAATACATCTACCGTAACAGCGCCATGTCGTAAAGAAGGTCGGATCTAGAGTGACAGTTGGTTGCAAGAGATATCATCTCGTTGCGAACTGCAATTTGCAGAGCTCAAAGTCGGACCAAGAGTGTACGTAACCGTGAGATTAGTCGAGTTAAACCCACATAGCCAAAGACCAACAGTTACCACCATCAAACTACAGCGCTTCTACAGAGATTTCCTAAAGGAACGGCCTCATCACATATGCTGAACATCCAACAGACACCTCCCGCTGTCGTCGACGATAACGTTTCAAAAGCCGCATGTGACACCATATAAAGGTGGTGTTGAAAACTAAAAGCACAACCTTAAGAAATAAAAGAGATAAGGAGAGCAGAAAGAAGACAGATCAAATTGTTATCAACCACATCAACCAACAGTCCCTGATGATCATCGAGCAGACAACATACAATGAATATGGCGCAAATATGGACCGAAAATTTAGAAACAAAGTGAACAATTGTAAACTTTCATTAAAAGAAGATCAAGAGGAAGCTCACATAGTGCTTCCACTACCGCAATAAACACGACGCACAATTCATTAAATCAAGGAGTAACGAATGTCAATGTCTGGTGTCAATGAGCCAATGGAGATTATAAGACGATAAGACGATAATGGTATGACGAAAATGCGTACGTGGTTATCGCACAACAAGACTATTTCAATCAACCACCACGAAAACTGACTGAATTATGAGACGAAATATGTCACTAGACTGATGGATGAACTGCACTAGACCAGAACAAGCGAATCCCGAGGCATACTAACCGATCACAACCAATGCTTGGCCTGGAGAGTTCTCCCAAACAGAACGTTGGGAGCACACACACACACACACATCAGCAAATTACCGGCACGAACACAAAGAAACAACACGTTAGAACCAGGACACCAGGGCCAGTACGTAATGCCTAGCATTGCCATGGTGACCTATGAACGACGGTGGGTAGTCGCACGCGACTAAGACACCAACATCGACCAGCTATCGCCATGGCCGTCTACCAATGCTCCTCCACATTGTCGTGCCTACATTGTAGAGGACCACACAACAATGTGTTTGTATAAACGTTCACATATGGATAAAAAATCACCGCGACCATGTCGATCATTTCACAATCGTTCTGCTGTTCACAGCGTCTGGGCGATGTCAAAACTGGCTGAACATGTAGTCACACATACACTCACACACAAATACGAATAAACCAAAAACAGGCTAACACATTTGCCAGAAATTTAGGAACTGAAAAAGATAGTTTTTCACTCTTTTATTAGTATTTCACTCAACGTATGACAATGCTTCTTCTTCGTTCCCGTGAGTTCTGTTGATTTCACGACTATCAATCGGTCCTGAAAATCGCGACCGGAAAATGTCTTCTTTCCTAACCCTATTTGCGCGTCGCTCCAGAGTGCTCGTAGCAAAATGGAGGCGGAGCTAACAGGCGCGCTCCGTCCACTGCGATACTAGCGCTCTCTGACGTAGTCTACGTCGTTAGGTTACTTGTCAATTGCTTACATCGAACGTGTTCAGAAGAACTGCCATGGGTTTCAGGGAGAGCATTAGACATCAAGGATGTCTTAGATGTTTTGGTAAGTATCTCGTGTTTTCGTACGTGTTATATCATATACAGTTTCAAATAAATATACAGTTAAACGAGCTGGCGGCCGCCGCCGACCGCTTCATGGACGCCACACGTGCCGACCAGCCGTTGGTGTCTGAAGGGGCAGTGCAGCAGCTGCTCGCCGCCGTCACAGAGCTGACCTCAGCGGGGCGGGAAATGTTTCATAAATTACGTATGTGTTTTCGTCGTTACGCGAATTTCGCAAGATGAAGTGCATATTAATTCTGCACGACAGAAACACATCGCCTATTGTTAGAACAAAGCGCTTGGATATTGATAGTGAATTTGATTTCCAATGTCTATAGGTCATTTCCGTATCCACCATTTCAAACTGATACAGACAACACGACCGGGGCACCCAGAGTGTCGAGAGGTACCATTTCCTCACATTTTGATATTGGAATAGTTACAAACTTATCATAAAGTAGCCCAAAAAGCACCGCAAGTCCTTAGGAGACCGCGGAGCTGCTCGTAACTGCCTTTTTCCAAAGTCGTACCTCTATCAAGATGATTCATCTGTAACGAGGGCCCCAATTATTGTCTTCGAGGGTCCATAAGATTAAGCAACGGCTCTGGATACCGATACACCATTACAAACAGATTTTATTTGTACCTCACGGGAAAAGTGAAGCACACCACTCAAACACACAGAAACAAACAACTATAAAAACATAAACCAAGATACAAAATCAAGTATAATCACGCACACATATAATCATACACACGCATACGTACAAGTAGCCAGAACTAGACTCGCACGTGCACACGCACACTGACATTCCGTGCATTAGCTCAGTTATCGTAGATGTTATTTGCGCTTGATTTTTGTGCGTATGTTTGACATAGCTTTCTCCAGCTTGTAGTATGGTATGTGGTGGTCTGGGAATTCTTCGACAGATTTCGCGTATATTTGACTGATCTTCAGGTGGGAGTTTCTTGCGAGCTGATAACAAGCTGCTTTCACGCGTAGGTCCAATATTTTGCTCGTGTCGTCCTCATGGTTGTGTGGTTGCAGCCGTCCGATATTTTCTCCGCCCAACGAGCAAACGAGACTTCCACCACATTTTGGGTGAATACATGAGAAGTATTTATTTCCACGAATGGTGGTCCTTAGTCTGTACACGTTGCGGTTGTAGACATGATATTCAAAAGTCTTCATGGGTCCTTGGACCCGTATTGTCTCCATAAACCCTGCAGACAGTCACATTTTCAAATGAAATTACTTAGGAAACTCCGTGCAACGCTCATGGTGTCCGGACTTAAGAAGATATCAGGAACGTTGCTATACTTCCATTGTTAACGTTGCTGACGCTAATATTGTACGTGTATACAGTGTGGAGTGTATCATAACATGTACACTCCATGTTATGATAGGATAACATGTACACTCCATGTACATGTAGGATCCGTGATCTGTCTAATTACAATCATTAACAGAATAGATTAATTTCAGGCGCAACATATAGAACATTTGTAAATTTATCAGTGGTAATGGCGTTTTATGTTTTTTCAGCTTAAAATCGGCCTTTTATGCGAATTTATATAAATAATCACATACAATTTCAAACACTTATCATGATTAATACATGATGATACCCAATACAGTAAATGGCTCATCACTATTGCTAATTTGGCGCACATTGACGAACATCTTCCGGCATTGTGCTGAGAGGTCGGAGGTATTTCATGTGATCGCATTATATTAGTCAATAATTTTTTTCATTGATATATCTGTGGGATTTATTGAGTTTGAGTGTTGGTATTTCTGTATATTCAGTTTGGTTACTATGTTCCTTGCTCAATATGTGCATATTATACTCCAGCATGATTCTTGAACGGTGTTTCTAGCTGGGTACTTTGACCGAACTGGTGCTTCATAAGACAGGAGTGAATATTTTTCCAAGACTTCACCTGATGCTGAAACATTACTCTATGCTGTTTAACAAGGTGACATTTGTATAAGTAATTTTAGAGTTTTTTTTTATGAATTTCGAGTGTTTGCTGCTTAGTTTTGTGTTCATGCACACGTGGGATGTTCTAAACTTGTGTGCGGATGTTTGGTGTAGGGGTATTACGGGCTTTCATCCGATATTTGTGCTTCATATTTCTTTGAGCATATGTAATGTTTTTTCAGATTGATATTTGATCCAACTGGTGCTTCAGGGAACGAGGAATTATTTTGTGAGATTAACGGCGTTCCTGAAATTGATTTGTGCTTAACAAGGTGACGTCTATATGAAAAATTACAGTGCTTTTGTTACTGTGGTATTGGTCTATCGAAAGGTTTGGTTTCGTAAGTTTGAACATTTTTTTACATTTTGGGTCAACTTGCTTAGGATATATCTCGTGTATATATGAAGTTTTTTACATCAAATAAAAATTTCTTGTTCCGTTTAATTGTGCATTTCACAACAACATTGAGTCTTGTTTGTGTGCTACTTGTCATCCGCGTTAATTTGTGTTCGTTTGTCTTTTCCAACAACACTTCCTGGCTCTTTATCAAGATGTGCTGGTGTCGACTTATCCGAGTCACAGATAACTGGTGTGAGAATGATATTCCGCTACGAAAGAACTCGCCGCATCGATTGGATGAATATAAAAGATAAGTTCGTAACGCTGTGGTATTAAACTACACACTGGATATGCTTGCGCCACGGTTGTTTGGCAGAGCCAGGTTGGCAATGTAAGGCATGCTGGCTCATGATGTGCACGCAGAATCAGCCAGTTTTGTGGTTGAATACTTCTAGTGGCATGAGTTTGCACTAGCATGGCATTTTTGCACCGAATCACGCATCGCTTCGATTCCGAGGGTCTACTCTGCCGAGGTGGATCAGTTGAGCTCGTTTCTCAAAGGTGTAGCTCAATTCTGTAGTAGCGTTACCATGTGCAGCTCGACCGTCGGTGTTATAACCGGGTCGTGAGGGTTTGTCTGTACAAAATACCTCTAGTTATTATACTAGCCAATCACACACTTCACTTCACTGTGCATCTTCAAGGAGCACGAAACGCATCTTCAAGGTGCACCAAAACAGACCATATCAAGCATCTTCAAGGTGCACCATGTCCGATGGTTATTGCAGTTACACACGTGTAACAAACCAAAAATTCAAGAATGAAAACTTGAAAAGAAATGACCGATCATGTAGCATAAATAAACAAAGATTTTTTCGCCTAAAGCGAACGCTAAAATAAAACGCTCATGCTGTAAAATCGAACCGCCAGAATCAGGAATAGTTGAAGAGAAAGCGTGCATGCAGGCACAACACACACGCACGATCAATAGCAGAGCGCCAGTGTGTAGACTAACTAATTTAACACTGGCATCCAAGCTATCGCTCCAGATTCAACAAAGAGTGGGCTTGAAGCCCACATGTCTAGAGAAAACATGTCGCACTGTTTCAAAAACTACCACTGTGCGTCAGTGCTAACGAGAATAAGTAGTTTTATGTGTATGAAAATTCTCCACGTCCACGTTGTACATAGTCATTGAAGTCGGACACAATTGATAGATTGACGAAGCTCAGTGTACAAGGAGAATGACAAACGCCAAAACAGAGCACAATGAGAGCGTAATGCAAGGAATCGCGTTCAACACGTTGAACACGGACAATAACAATAATAACAACCAGTGGTCCTCAAGTCGTTTGGGCACGCACTCTCAAATATCAATCCCAATCGAGAAACTATCAAAACACCCAGAATTACCTCGCTTAATGGACAAAAAATTAAATAGAAATTATCAACAAAACTACTTGATCTTTTATTAACAACGGAAATGTGAATATCTAATAATTTGTGACTATTTGTGACACATCGCGCCACCACGACTGAAAACCACTGATTTATATAAACAAACACGAGACACCACAGGAGCGGTTTGTATGCGCGTGTGTATAATCTGGATGCAAATAAGTGTTGATAAACTAGGTTTGCGCATGCGTGTGTAACCAAGTGCATTTGAATTAGTGCATTGAAAACTTTGCAGATGAAATTCCCCGACATAGGACAAAATTATCAATGTCGTGTAATCTTGTACAATCTAACACTCGTATAATGTACATCTCAGCATATTCCCTTCACATCTGCTCATCCAAGTAAAACTACGTTCAACGCCTAATATGGAATCCAATTAAATCAAGAGTAATATAAGTAAAAAACTGTCCTGACGTATTTCCAGTTGGAGCAGTGAATGTTGCCTGCTGGGTACTCAGGCATTGTTCAGCTATCAGTACTCAGTATTGATTGCTCACGTTCATAAATGTCATATTCTCCTAGAACTTTTATCAGGTGAAACGTGAAACCAGCAAAATCATGCTACCCCTCATTCCTATCATTTGCTTTTCTATGCATCATATGCGGAATAACTGCAAATTTTCTCAAACAAAAGTATGTGTATGTGTGTGTGAACAACTAACATGCATTACATAACGTATGGTGGTGTGCATGCGTAGTTGTACGCGAGTTCGTGTGTGTGTGTGTAGGAAACAAATAGTGTATGAGTGATAGTGTAGGTGAGTGTGTGTCAGTGGGTCAGGTGTCATCAGAAACCTCACGGTGGACAGCAAATCTCATCAATCTACCAGAATCGATTCCCAATGACTACTCTGCCGCAATCGATTCATCGCAGTTGAACGTGTGGCGTCGATTCCTAGCGTCATGAAGGATAGGTTGATATGCCACACTGAATTTGCAATTTACAAACATTTGTCCAGCTGAAATAACGACAAATATTGTTGAATTAATCGTAGACTAAACTTGAATCAGTGCTGGGGCAACATGCATTTACATGCATGATCTTGAGATCTTGAGCCTTGAGATAGTGAGCCTTGAGATCTTGAGATAGTGAGCCTTGAGATCTTGGTATAGTGAGCCTTAATATCTTGGGATAGTGAGCCTTGAGATCTTGAGATAGTGAACCTTGAGATCTTGAGATAGTGAGCCTTGAGATCTTGGTATAGTGAGCCTTGATATCTTGGGATAGTGAGCCTTGAGATCTTGAGATAGTGAGCCTTGAGATCTTGAGATAGTGAGCCTTGAGATCTTGGTATAGTGAGCCTTGATATCTTGGGATAGTGAGCCTTGAGATCTTGAGATAGTGAACCTTGAGATCTTGAGATAGTGAGCCTTGAGATCTTGGTATAGTGAGCCTTGAGATCTTGAGATCGTGAGATAGTGAGCCTTGAGATCTTGAGATAGTGAGCCTTGAGATCTTGGTATAGTGAGCCTTGATATCTTGGGATAGTGAGCCTTGAGATCTTGAGATAGTGAACCTTGAGATCTTGAGATCGTGAGATAGTGAACCTTGAGATCTTGAGATCTTGAGATAGTGAGCCTTGAGATCTTGAGATAGTGAGCCTTGAGATCTTGAGATAGTGAGCCTTGAGATCTTGGTATAGTGAGCCTTGATATCTTGGGATAGTGAGCCTTGAGATCTTGAGATAGTGAACCTTGAGATCTTGAGATCGTGAGATAGTGAACCTTGAGATCTTGAGATAGTGAGCCTTGAGATCATGAGATAGTGAGCCTTGATATCTTGGGATAGTGAGCCTTGAGATCTTGAGATAGTGAGCCTTGAGATCATGAGATAGTGAGCCTATAGAGAAACTTCCTAGAGATCACAATGACCTACTTGTATTGAAGCACAAATAAGTCACCTCGCTGCAAACACTCACTCATGACAGTAATGTCAAATACTTCTTCACAGTCCACCGACCGGCTTCTAAACTCTAAACCTCGGAGCTTCAAGCTATAAATTGGGGAGCACTTGTCTATAGTCAACCTTATTAACTGTCCTACAAAATACTTCCACCTCGAAAAATCTAACTAATCGGGAGAAGTTCTGATGACACACCGACACCGGCACACGCGCATACAAACACGATCGGTGCCCGGATACAGCTAGTGAGCTATGACATCAGATAACCGTGCTCACCTTGTGAATTTCCGTCCTCAGCGGTCATCATATGTGATGGGCCCGGCACTCCGAGCTCGCCTGCCAAAGCCAAAAATTAAACTATACAAATAATGGTCCCAATAGCGTATAAATTTATCTGTACAGTAACTATATATTGTATAACTAACTTTGAACAGCACCTTGGGAACCATTGAAAAATAGAACGGCATATCGCTCAAATAGTGGTTTCGCGGTAAATCTCACATCATATATACCATATAACACAAAGGCAAATATAGAAATGTTGGCAGTGTGTGAAGGATAGGTTGGATAGCAGGACACTCGACACCCAAACTAGAAAGAAAATGATCCGGAGACAACCGAACAAAGAGAAGGGGACATTTAAGCGACGGAAACGGAGGAGTAAACGAAACAGTGAACAAAAGCAAAACTGCATATCATACGTCTGGCAAATTACACGACTGATAAATTAGGAGATGGAGCCGGCTTGCACAACGCGACGAAACAGCAAACACAGAATCCGACCGTCAATCAAGCTTGTAAACCAGTGGTTCCCAAACTAACACTAGCGACACGAGAGGGCCTTCCAGGTGGTACGCGAATACGCTCGTGGTAATGAACAATTTTGTTATTGATTACTTGACTAAAATGTTTAGCATCTAACACAAGATATTCCAGCAACAATTTGCAAGTGCTACCAGATGCCACCCACCTGACACCAGAGGCTCCACGTCAAACTCAAGTTCAGTGTTCTACTTGTACATTGATGACAATAAAATGATATATGATTGAACTGAGTTTCCCAGGAATCAGGTGGTAGGTAGGTGGCAACTTTTACGAAATCTCCGAATGGTACTGTAAGTGGATCACAGAAAAGGTTAAGAACCAGTGCAAATGTGGAGCAAATGAACAGCCACTGACCCGAGTAATCAGCCATGGCCAGTTGTTGGTGAAAGTCTGACGAGGAGAGCAGTGCCGAGCCGCCAGCATCGTCATAGTTCTCATAGTCGGCCACTTGACCGAGCGCCGTCTCCAAACTGCTGCTCATATCACCGGCCGTCGCCACCGCCATCTCGTCGTCCACGTCATCATCGCCAGAATCCTCCGTCAGATCCACCTTCTCCACCTTGACGTCGTCGAGCGAAACGTGCGCCGCCACCGCCGCTGTCGCGTCTTGCAGCTGCTCGTCGCCGTCATGTCTGCTCGCGACGTCGTTGGCGCCGGCCGGTGCGTCGTCGGCCGCGTCGACCGCGTCGGTGGTGCGTGGCGAAGGAGCAGACTGATGAGAAGAAGCAGGGCTGGGCTCGGCAGCGTCCTCCGACAAGCCCCCCGTCGTCGTCGCCGCCACTGCCGTCACGCTAGCATCTTCACTAACACCAGCACCTGCTGCCGCTACCACCGCCGCTGCCGTAACTGCTGATGATGTGGACGAAGAAGTGGATGATGATGACGAAGTTGTTGAAGTTGTAGCCGCAGGCAGGTCGACCACTCCACTAGAAGAAGTTGATGTTGTGCAGGAAGATGACAGAGCAGTGATAACACCGCCGCTGTTGTGTCGACGTCTCTTGAGTGCCGGACTGCAGTTGCCTCCTCCTCCTCCACTACTGGCCGCCGCTGCCGCCACAGCCGCCGCCGACAACAGCGACTGCTTGAGACTGAGCAATGCGGCCTGGTCGTGAGCCGAGTGCTGCTGTTGCTGTAGCAGATGAGAAGGGGAGGAGGCAGACGCACCGTCCACGCTGTTGACAGACGCCGGCGCCAGTCGCTTCTGCGCCACGATAGGCTGCGGCGGAGGGGGAGGGGGCGCAAGACGTGGGGGAGCAGCACCAGAAGGCTGTTCAACAAAACGCACACAAACACAGACACAAAAAGGCCAACTTATGACATGCGAATTCAAAATAATTGATAGTGGCATTTAATACAGCTCTATATATGTCCGGTTACCTCTCCCGTGTGTATGTGTTTTTGTTGTTTAGATTATATTAGCCAAACAAAATAAGAAATAAATTATCAGTTGACTTTTTTTGGAGATGTTCAATTTATACACATTGCAATTTCTATAGTTTCCTATTCACTTGATGCATCATTCAATTAACTTATTGATTGACAGAATATGACTGTCACTGTCTGACCCCTCTGAGTTGATCATTTCCTTGTCCAGCTCCTATGACAGATTCAGTTCGAAATCAGAGGCAAAATCGATTACCAAAAACAAGAACAATGTGAGAATGAATGAATGAATGAATCAAGAATGTTCATGGTAACGTTTATGGTTCAGAATGTTCTACACTCGAAATGTTCATGGTTAGGATGTTTTTTTGGGGAGGGGGGCTCAAGAAGGAGGTTTTGGGAGGTTTTTTCGAGGCCTGAGCCAATCTAAGCCCCCCTTTGGCGCCGCCACGGCAACCGACACATCGTACATTGCGCGGATCAACAGACCACAATAATCCAAGACAGACATACACTGTATCTGTGTGTCAGTCTGTATGACTGTCTGTCTGTGCGTCACCTTTTGTTCATCCTCGCCGCTGAGGCCGCGAATTTGCAGCGCCTCGGCCGTCCTGATGAAGCTGGCCAGTTGGTTCTGCGACACGTTCACACTGCCCTTGTACATGAACTCGACCAGTGCACGCAGATCACTGGCGCTCGTGTCCTTCATGTAGAACACCATGTGCTGACACGAATTTGCCTGTAACAAACATGTGAAAGTAAATTAATTCAGCACAAACTGAGTCAAAATTAGATTTAGACGTTTGGTACCGGTATAATGTAAATATACTCATATTGACACAATTCGTTTACGTTTCATCCAATTAGAACCAATTGTGGAATTTTAGCAAGTTCATTGTCAATTGGATAGAAGACAAAAATGACTTGCCGGCAAAATGAACCAAATATAGGCGAACACATCCAATTCAACCAACCTTGAGCACATCTCTGAAGTAAGGGCTGCAGGCAGAGAGGAGCATGCGATGTGCTCCTATCCTCTGTCCTTCACAGCACAACGTGATGTCCACCAGCTCATCGTGGTGACGCAGCTCGTCAAACACGGAAGTCACATTCGTCTGGTAGCCCTCCCACTTGAGGCAGAAACTCTGATTTGCCATCATCACTGATCTGAAAGCAGAAAATGTTCATTGAAATCCACCAGAAGTCCCCAGTAAAGCAGGTGTTTAACAGAAAATCGGTAAAACATGAACCAGATTAAAACTGGCGTAAACCGCCAAAATAGCAACCGACCGCCATAGAAGATTATATAAGTTGGATAAACCCCAATAAAATGCCCCGACTAAAACATTACAACACATAAGGATTGGAAAATACGCTAAACAATCATAACATTACACTAAAACATACCGAAGCGCTATTACAACCGCCGTAAAAGCAAACTGTCAAAAATCAATACACCGGCGAAACTCCAGCCGACGAACTCAAAATGGCGTCCAAAAGAAACGACATTTTGAGCGCCATCTTCACATAAATATCAATTAATGCATACACTTACAATATACGTATGTTTTCAACTTGAACTTGTATATTTAAACAAAATTTTACATCTTATATATCATTTTAACCTCTATGAAGAGATCATATACTTGTGGAATGTGTTCCAGTATGTGCGGACGCCGATGGTATCATATTCCGATAGCATCATATCGTTTTACTGGGTATTAATTCAAGATGAGCCAATTAATTTGTAATATTGGCCTTTGAGGTCTAAATTTTAGCTAGTGTACCGGACTGGAAGGAAAAATTCCATGAAATCAATTATGACGTAATTGTGAATCAATTTGAAAGTAAGATGATTTTATTCCTTTTTCTTGCGATATATTTTCATTTTGTAGTTTGCAACGCTAGATATATTACTAACCATCCACTTTAAAACAAGAGATATATTGAAACTTTATTCTAGCGGCGGCGTGCGATTAGAAATTGTTGAGGGCACGTGTTCCACCACCTTAGGTCTTTCACTGCGTGCCTTCGTCGTACAAGGTTTACTTCTACTTGCTCCAGGTTGGTGACTTGGTTCGACCGTCTGCTCATCCGTAACTATTCCATATGTTCAACTGTTAACTATTTCATATTTTCATGTATCCGTCACTTGCTTCAATACATTATCTACTTGTGATACCTTACCTAAGTTAGTTCTGCTTTCCAAGGCAGAAATGATAATAGAATTATACTTCCAGCACAAAATGTGTCCGTTCAAAGTACGTCTGTTTGCGCTAGTTCATATCTGCGTGCGCGTTTATTATCAATGTCCGCGCGCGCTAGTGTTTGAGCGTTATTGCACATCAGACGTGCTAGGCTGAGTCGGACTGTGCACTTCAATGGAAGAACAGCAAAACGTGACGCAGACAACACAGCGGACGAGACCTCTTTCTTAATGTCACAGCGCCCGCACTGGTGTCTCTGTCGTACAGTTCGCATTTAATGCCTATTTTAAGACTTTGATTCTACCACTCTAGGCCTGTTTTCTGAAAGTTCCCGAATAGCTCATGCACGGAATTAGTCGAATCCTGTCCCTTGTTTGTCAATGCACTGAATCTTTGTTCTACCGAAAGCTACCGCTGTAGATAATTGAGAATGCAATACTGGCGCGGTGCCGTGTACTTTCTGATTTGTACTTCTGATTGGTTATAATTTCTAAATCTGCTCCCCGACTACATCTGGGTTCTTCGTACTCGTTCTATCAGCCAATTCCTATTCCTCATTTTGTTCGGCACTCTTTAGATGCTTCAGTCTGTTCTTACGCTTACCTTTTTATCCATTTGCTTTTTGTGATGTATCTGCTATGTGATGTAAGTAATGTTCCCTTGTAAGTCTGATGTATCTTATTTATGTCGGTTACTCTTGTGCTTGTTCATGTTTTGTGTTTTTCTTTGATTTTTTTGGGCTTATCTTGCTGTTTAACGCGCATTTTTGATATGCGCTACACAATAAATGTTGTGTCAGTGGTATTATGTCGAATACTGTCATCCAAGTTATTACGTATTGTAGTATTGTAGGTTCCTTATGTAACAGGCGCCCTTATGTAACGAGCTAAGTTAGTGCGTGGACCCAAGACAAACCCATTTAGTCAATCAGAAAAGGTCAACGATATGGTGAAATGACATTAGCTGCATTATCCCCTCGGCATGGTGTCAACTGCACCGTGCGGTTTCTATAGAATGCACAAATTGAGCTGCGGAGTTCGTTTTCTGATCTGTTTGTTTTCTGACAGACTCAGACAGATAGCTTCCGTACATCTATTGCCAATTACTATGTGAATTTCTGTTTATTAATTATTTTTAGTCGTTTGATGCGATGAAGTGTTTGTTTTGGTTGCGTTAATTGTTTTGTTGGAACTAGGCCTCGGGTTGTTCCAGTCCCGGTTCTTTTCTTTCTGTTAGGTTGGGCTAGTTGGGAAAGGGACGGTAGCGGGACCAAATGTACCTGGTGCGCAGTCTTCGGCTTCGTTTCATTTATGGCCGGCGGTTATGTCTGGTGTTCTGTGTTCTGGTGCATCATTGCCTCGACCCAGTTGCTTTTCTCAACTGCGTCGTCTTCCCTTGGATGCACATATAAGCCGCGTGCACGGCAGTTGGCCCGAGTCGTAGTGGTTTGCCGTGTGGCACACTTCTCTGTCGGGCCTCTGCCACACATGTCGAGTGTATTTGTTCTGGCCATGTCGGCCCCATGGACTTGAGGTTGACATTTATTTTATGTTTTGTGTCCTCTAGGTAACTGCTGATATCATCCAATGCGGCGTGGAATATCATCGACTTTCTTTTGGTGAGTTTGTGTGACTGGTCTTGTGGTGATTGTCGTTGTTGACATTGTCTGATGATATTTCCAACTAAACCATTCGCGGTTTCCACCAGAGCCCCTGAATTGTCTTTATACCGTAGGCTTTGACGGTATGTTTATGTCTGACTTCACACTTGAATTCTATAATCAACTGCCACAGTTTTCGTTATAAATTAATTAGATGGTTGGCGTGGTGTTTTATTCCACAGGCATGCTCTGCATGGAAGACCTAAACTCCCAGGGTTTGGGTCTGGTGGAAGATCTGCTGCTACTGAAAGATCCAATCGATGAAGCGGTTAGTTTTTACAAGCACACAAATTTTACGTTGGGGCCCGCCGAACAAGCCATTATTCGCTTGTATGTAGCGTTGGTGGTTGAACGTTGTGGGCAACAGTGAAGTCATTTGGTTTAAAACACATCGCACGTCTGTGTTGTGTGCGATGTAACCTGGCCGATGAGACAATCCGCCACATTTTTATGTCAGCGTTCATTGTATAATGCCATGTCTAATCTAAATCTATAACTATATGTCTAAATCTATATAATCTATACTTATCCTAGTCATTCGATGTGTGGTGCTCACATATCTTTTTGCTTTGCAGAAATCTGTCTGTTGAATATGTGTTCGTCAGATCAGGAGTTGTCCTTCTCAGGTGAGATTCATTTTTAGTTTATCCTTATCTGTATAGTTTGGGTTTTCCCATTTTTCATCGAATTGTGCGCCTCGTATGATCAATGACCTTCATTAGTGTATTGTGCCACTTTCGTGATGATTTTTTACCGCCCCAGTCTGAGCTAAATGACTGATCGGATTTTCTGATTTATTTAATGTTCTATTCGCATGAGCCATCCTTTTTCGATGTTCCTGACCTGATTTTATGTGTGGTCTTTCAGACTTTCAACCACCGTTGGCGATTTGGACAAAGCCTATTCCTCACAGGTCGGTGAGTTATTGGTTTGAACATAGTTATCGATGTGACCCGACCTCCCTTCGCGGTCGCGTGTCAGTGACCTCGACTGCTGTCTGTCTGTGTGTCAGCATGTCTTTGTGTCACAACATCGTACACTGAGCTCTGTCGCCACTCGCACACACACACACACACCTCATGTGTGTATGTCCGTGTGTGTGTTGGTTGGCTGATAGTTGCGGTACACATTCTCCATAGTCTCCGAGTGTTGCGATAAAGTCGGCCTCAACTCGGAGAAATACCATGTGGGCCACATTTGTTGTCTTCATTCCCGAACACGACCTGTGCACGCGCTCCTATTGATACTGTGTCAATTGGTCACGTTTATTTGCCTATACCGTATTTTCCCCATGTATTAGCGACCCTATAAGAACTGATTCTAATTTATGTTTACTCTGAATTAGATTATTTCGATGCTCAATAGTTATTTATTACTGTGAAACTTTCCATAATCCGTGCGAAACGGTTCATTTCGTGTATTTTTCACATATCGTTCATGTCCTTGTTTTTATTGCTGTCACGTTAATGTTTCGTTTCTTTTGCAGATTCATGATTCATCTTGCAGCAACAGAGATAAGCGGTGGGTGGAATCACACACATACATTAATTATGTTTCGATGTTGTGATTATGATGATACGTCTGCCTCTTCTCAACATACTCAATGTAGACAAGCGATTTCGAACCCTTTAACCTGATTCATTAACGGCTTCTATAGTTTTTTGTGATGCCGACTGCATTATGTGTTATTTCAACATATTGGTATTTTACTGTGTTTGCAGATGACTATGATAATATGACGCGATGTGCCAAAGACATGAGCACACGGTCAGTGTTTGCGGTGAGTTTTGTTGGCCCGGTGTGCCAATTTTTCTCGTCCGATATGATTGATGAATACGTGAATGTTTTGTTTCGTATGCTATGCTGTGACGATGCTACCATGTTGCCTTCCTTCTGACACTCAAACTGTGCTACCTGTGCGGTTTCTACGCCGCCGGTCTTTAGTTGCTAATGCGTTGTGTGGTTTTGTTTTGCTGTTTTCAGATTGTTTAGAAGCGGGCCTGCTGATAAAACGGAGCAAGCAAGCAAGCCGCACCAAAAACAGGTTGGTAATTGTTGTATTTGTGTGTATATTTTCAGTTGTGTTAATGATGACATATCCAGCTCGCTTTCAGCCACTGGCTATGCAGAAAACACTGGAGTTCCCTGTTTGATGTTGTCTCTGATGCGTCTTTTCCTTGTGATCACTGAATTGTGTCTCTGCAATACCGACTCTAATATTCCCGCACAATTGTTTGTTTCAGGCTCCGTTGACAACACATGTTCTGTTCAATTGTGGATTCATTTTCTAGGTGAGTCTCGCCAGTCCTCCAGAATATCGCTGCTATATGAATCATGATGAAAGCTTGAATCTCACATTCGCGGTTTCCACCGGAGCTTGTTTTCTGTGACGGTTCATTGTGCGTCTGATTGGTTGTTCTTCTTTTATGTTTCTTCCTATATGTATGTGTCTGCTGGTGTCTTCATGCTGGTCGTGTTGTATTGTGTTCTACAGATGATGGAGGAGTCTTGACCCAGCCAGTCATTACAGGTGAGGTTTTGATGTGACACGTTGCAATGAACACCCCAGAACATACCCATACGATGTGGTGGTTCTGGTCGTATGGCTTTGCATACATCACTTATGTCGCCTTCCAACCCGTGTGTGTGTGTGTTCACTCAATTGCATACATACACGTGAAGGCGTGCAGTACATTGAATGTATGCGTTCGTTTTGATATGACATTTATTATGTATTGTTTGTTGTATGTATTGTAAGTTTGTTATGGCATTTGATTGTTTCTTATGTATTGTTTTAGCCTGGTCACATGAATGGTTTCTTTTTGTGTTTCAGGTCGTTATTTGGTCGTTGGCTAAGGCTAGTGTTTTCTGGTTGAAGCTGATGGAGCTGAAGCTGAGGTGTGTACGTTATTGTTTGTCGTTTATTATTACCAGCGGGTTGATACTCAAATGATGTGTTTGACGATGTGTATTTGCTACTCTTGACCGCTGGTCTGACGATAACATACTCTGTCTGATTGTATCTGCCCGATATGTATCCTTCTATTCCTTCCACACGTTTTTGAACCAGAATTTTGGTTTGTCACAGGTGTCCAGAGCGACGTCCCCGTCCATTTTCAGACGTACATTGGGCTGATATCTGCTATAACTGGTATGACTGTCCATTTTGCCAATAAATTTTTCTTTTTTTATAGTTTGATTATGGTATCAATATTGCTATGTTTATTTTTAATTGTTCAGTCATTTCGCTATCGATGTGACCCGACCTCCCTTCGCGGTCGCGTGTCAGTGACCTCGACTGCTGTCTGTCTGTGTGTCAGCATGTCTTTGTGTCACAACATCGTACACTGAGCTCTGTCGCCACTCGCACACACACACACCTCATGTGTGTATGTCCGTGTGTGTGTTGGTTGGCTGATAGTTGCGGTACACATTCTCCATAGTCTCCGGGTGTTGCGATAAAGTCGGCCTCAACTCGGAGAAATACCATGTGGGCCACATTATTTGATAAATGATTTTGTATTGCAAGATGTACGTTAGGATATGACAGGAGTTGCCTTTCTGCGTTTAATAGTTCTAGTTCTAATAGTTTTGTGTTTTTGCAGGTGTCTGCGGTCGTGTGTGCCTATATTGGTGAGTTTTTCACATTACTTGTTTCCTATGTTTCCGCCGTTGTATACAAGGTAATGTGCAGACTAGCTCCGCACTGGTGCGTATCTTGTTCAGTGCGGCGTTCCCTATCTGCAGATATTGTGTGGTCTGGCCCGCTATGCTGAGACAGCGTCGCTACTGCGCTGTATCAGAACGCTGCTTGTGAGACAACATTTTTAGACCAAATTTCTCACCTTGTCTCGTCTCAGTGTTTTGCTTCGTTTGACGCGTTCGTTTTTGTCGTTTCAGGGTGTGCGGTGATTGATGGCCGAAGTTTAAGAACTACGCCTATATCACAGGTGCGTTTCAATCCAGTCTGAGTGTATGTGTTTAACTTCATTAATTAACTTGATTAATTCGCACAACTAAACCGTTCATCTTGTGTGTCGTGCGCGAGCTGATCGCCCTGATGAACTACCGGTTGTGCGTTACACCACGCTGCTACGTGCGTGACAATCCAACCTCTCCGCGTTGGTCTTTCTCTTCTGACCACGTGGAACTGGAGAATGTCAACATTAAGAAATTGATAATTGATTCGATAATTCAGAATGCGATACTGTGTGTCGAATTGCAATTCCGCAACTGTCTTTCTTCCATGTAAACATTTATTTGGTTTGACACATACAAGAGCATGTGAGCAATGGCATTTTTCGTTTCATTTTCAGGTTGTGGCCGAGTTTGTCAGTCCCAGGCTTCTTATCGGCGCCTCGAATCTATATGGCTAGAGGTTAGTGAGAAGTTGTGAAGCATTGTGTGTGTGTTGATGTATATGATGATTGTTCATTATCACAGACCTGTTCTGAATGTTATGAGGAGTATGGAACGGCCAACTGAAGTCAGCGTTTTTGTTCTCTTTCGTCTCTAGGTGATTGCCGGAAACTAAACATTTGCGTGTTTTTGCAATTTCAGGTTGTCACCGGACCTCGCAGGCTCCTGCCGACGCTTTGGCGGCCCTGTGGCTAGAGGTTAGTGAGAAGTCGAGTCTGTGTGTGTGTGTGTGCGTGATATATGCAATGTATATGATGATTGTTCATTATCACAGACCTGTTCTGAATGTTATGAGGAGTATGGAACGGCCAACTGAAGTCAGCGTTGAGTTTTCTCTCTTCCCTAGTGATTGCTGCGATTATAATATGTCATTGTGTCTGTGTGTGTGTGTTTGCGTGCGTTACAGGTGTCTGCTGCTTGCGTACTATGAGGATGATCCGTTGAAATTGCGCTGCAAATCTCGCACAAGAATATCCACGTTACTCGTACTCTCAAATATGTTATGAGCGCTGTGTTCAATACATGTACCAGAATATTTGTGCTTGTGTGACACCTGGGTGTTTTACAGTTTATAAGGAAAGGGACGCATCCCCATTTGCGCGTAATATACGCGACATGTAATTTAAACGAAGCAGCCTAGCGTGTTGATGCGTTGCACTCATTATCTAGAGCAGGGGTCACCAAACTTTTTTCACAGTGGGCCGGATAACTGAAAGAATGACGAGCGCGGGCAGCATAATCATTCTGTTCAATACTTGCAAGCCAGAACGAAAGCTCTGGGAGAAAAGACGAAAAACTAAGCTTAGCATTCCATGTTAATCAAAAGACAAAGACAACCAACATTTTATTTACTAAAAAGTTTTCAAAGAAGGCGACGTAAGCAAAAAGATACATAAGACCTAGTGTGCACATATCTGAATCTCACAAACTAAACAGCAAAAAAGTGAGATTTGTGAAACTGACGTTTGGCTTTCAAGATATCATCAATGTTTGGTTTTGAATTGCTGCATCAAATTAAGAGAATTGCTTTAAAATGTTCATCAGTCAGTCTCATTCGACGTGTTGACTTCACATACTTGAAAAACATTTTGAAAATGTTTGCTCACAGACATTAGTTGTTCCAAACACTGATGGCATACCAGCGGCAAATTTCTTCAATTTCGGAAACTCAGGATCAGGTAAGCAGCGGTAAAATTCGACAAGTTTTCCTTCTCTGTGCTTATCTTTCAACAAGTCATTTGCTTGCAAATCAATGAGCTCCAACTGTAGTTCAACTGGTACTTCATCAAGGTTACAATCAAACGGATTCTGCAACAGAAGAATGTCACTCAGTTCTGTCGAGATCTGAAAATCTCTCCAAAAAATGCTTCTTCAAGTCACGAATAATCTTTTTTGGAAAATCGAGGTTGACATCTTCAGCGATTGAAGCGCAAAACTATCTGAAACAGTGAAAATGAGAGAAGTTTTATCCTTCCAGTTGTGCTTCAAACAATGACAGCTTTCTCCGGAATCCTTTGATGATTCTGTAGAGATCACAGATGAGGTTATCCTTTCCCTGAAGTTTCAAGTTCAGTTCATTCATGTGGGATGTGATGTCGACCAAAAAAGACAACTTTGACAGCCAGATAGGATCTGACAGCTGTGGATCGGCTCTATCTTTTTCAGTGAGAAAAACATCTATTTCGCTTCGGAGCTTGTAAAAACGAAACATGACTTTACCACAGCTGAGCCATCTCACTGCTGTGTAATAAGGCAAGTCACAGAAATCAGAATGAATTTCTTCAAGAAAAGCCTGGAACTGACGGTGATTGAGTGCATGTCCCCGAATGAAGTTCACAGCAGAAACGACTGGTTTCATTACACAAGAGATATATAAGGCTTTCCCACAGAGTGCTTGCTGATGTATGATGCAGTGTATGAACAGAGCGCCTGGAATTTGAAGATCTTCCAACTGAGTCCTGATCTGCCTCACCAGACCCTTCCTCCCTCCAGCCATGTTTTACCTCCATCAACTGCAACATCTCGAAGCTGATTCCACTGAAGGTTATAGTCTTGCAAAGTTTTCTGCACTTCCATAAAAATATATCTTCCAGTTGTTGTTCCATGCATGCTGCAAACGGATGCCAACTCTTCTGTTATCTGAAAGTCCAAATTGACACCACGAATGAAGACGAGAAGTTGTGACGTACTCGAGATATCAGTTGACTCATCCAGCGCCAGATAATACCACAAGAAGTTCCTAGCTTTCTCACGTGTCTGTAGCTCTATATTCTCTCCGAGTTCTTCTGTTCTCCGCACAACTGAACTTGTCGAAAGGCTAATACTTCCAAACAAATCGGCTTTCTCAGGACACAAGTCATTTGCTGCTTCCATCATACACGCTTTGACGAAGTTGCCATCAGTAAACGGTTTTCCTCGGACTGCCATCTTATGCACTATTTTGTAACTTGTACGAGTGATAGATTAATTTTCAGCAAACCTTCTCGTGAAGACGTTTCTTTGAGTTTCTAAACCACGTTTCATGGACTCATATTTCTCAGAGCGTAACTTTCCAGAAAACTTTGAATATGTTGATAGATGTTTTGTTTCATAGTGACGCCTAATATTGTACTCTTTCAAAACGGCAGCACTTTCGCTACATATCACACAACTAGCTTTCTGGTCCTTTGTTTCCACAAAGAAGTACTTTACTCCCCATTCTTCATTGAAAACGCGACACTCGGCGTCCACTTTTCTTTCCTTAGAAGCCATATTGAATGATGAAGAAAACGGGATATGAAAATGAAAAAGAAATTGAATTAGAAACATAATTAATACCCTATTGAAACATAAGTAAAGCATAAGATTCAGGGGTCACTGCACAGTGTGGCAAAAATTCATTGTGAACAATTTGCCACACTGCACTGGTGAAGCTACGGCTCACCAAAGGCACATATAAAGCTTATAGGTACATTTAGTAATAGAATATATCACATAATATGGTAAGGTGAATAACACGAGGCTTCTATAGCATTATTATACTATGTTTGTTACTTTATGACCTCTAATCACACTTGTAGTCCACTTACCTATCACTGTCAAACAAAGAAATCCTTGTTACATACCTATAAAATGGATGACAGGCAAAAAGAAGTAAATATTACTGGAGCGTCGGACCTGTGTTGACAGCCGGACTCATCTAGGGGTGGGAAAGATGCGTGTTTGTGTGTGTAGCCATGGGAACCATGGTGACGTGAGAGCGTAGGCGAAGCTACCACGAGCCGAGGAAGGACGTCAGTTCACCGTCGACGGGCCTGGTGAACTGACGTCGCGGGCCGGATTCGGCCCGCGGGCCGTAGTTTGGTGACCCCTGATCTAGAGTGTCCAAGGGGAGTCGCATCCTTCCAGAGCCGTTGCGAGGACTTATGAGGCCTTATTATAAATATAGCACCAAATAATGAATTTCTTTCTTAGCCATAATCACAATGCAAGCTCAGGTGAAAACATCTGCAGGTAGCGCAAGGGTTATAAATATAAATGTGAAGCATTGGGGGCCCGGCTCTGCATCCTTCTGCTTTCGAAACTACCAGAACTACAAATGAAAGCACGCACACTTCGAAACTACACATCGTACAGCACCAGTAGTGTTTGGTTGGTGGATTCTTGTTTGCAGTGTTGAAAATTAGATGTGGCCACGCAATTCGCTTAGTGGGGCCAGCTCTAGGCAGCCTGAGGGCCTCGCAAAAACGTGCTTCGTATATTACTGGCACTTCCAATCATTGCATTTATCCAAGTTCAAATTAATAAGAACTTGACCTAGACAGAAGAAAATCAATAGAAATACGAAGAAAGAAATGTATATGTAAAGCAATGTATTTCGTCTGGGCCGCCGATTAATTATCCAATGCCGATCCTGTAGTTTCCTTAGTGTTTCTTATCCTAATCGCCGCACGACATCCTGAGGCACTTGATGCACCATGGTCAAGTGTCTCCGCAGGTGATACACGCGACTATACACACGTCCACAGAGGCGACAGATCGTGCGACCTTCATGCACCTTGGAGTGTTTCTGCAGGGAACTTACTGAGCAGAAAGTTCGCTGACAAATCGGACACTGTTTTTTCTTTCCTGGCAACATATCAACGGTCGACCACAGATTAGAATGAGAGGCACAAAACAATGCTCATGTGCACGATATACGCTATACTCACGTTCCCGTGGTCAGTTATACGGACGGAGCATTCGATTTTTTCTGGACGCCCGGATAAAAAATTATATTTGATCAATGCAATCGGTTTTCATTTGTTTACAACTTAATGAGAGTACATGCAGTTTCAGTGAACGGTATTTTTGAGGTGTTCATGGATTTGGCGCAAGTGGCAACCCATCAAGGATGGCTAAGAAGACAAGAAGGATTTGCTGGGTTGTTTGAAAACAAACGATTGCTGATCTATTACGATCCCTATTGCTGAAAATGACTCCGGTGAAGTAGGGCATTGCCTTGATATGCCTTGAATTCGTATCAAAACGATCATCCGACAAGACACAATATAAAAATTCACCTCAAAATCAAACCAAGATGTGCATTTATTTCATCAACGAGCTTATCATTACTGCAACCGCCAGTAAAGTGGAAAATGCATCGCAAAAGCCGGCGCAATAAATACCGACGCTGACACAATATCACTTGGAAAAGCCGTGACGAACAACAACCACTCCTTGAAGCTGTCTGGAGCGCATGCTAGGCGACATCTGCTCGATTTGTTGCTCACTGAGACCATGCCTTGTTCTCAGATGGTTGCGCAGGTCAAATACTCTGTTGCACACACGACCGCACACCTGACACGTGGTCAGTCCTTGGTGCACCTTGCGGTGATGTGTCATTGAATTACGGTTGAGGAACTCCCTCCCGCATACACCGCACGATACCGGACCTGCGAGCACCACAGCACCACATATTAGAGGCGGATCTCCTCCGGTACTTTCTATCCTCCAAATGTATTCTCCATCAGGCGTCGGCACTACTCCAACTTGATATTCAAGTCAGTCGGGCGAGGGTAATTTTCTTCGAGTTTCATGGACTGGGATCGTCGTATGGTCTAACAGGCCGGAGCGCTCCTAAAACACCAATCAACATCACCAGTCGAATGCTCGTGTTATTCTGAAACCCAGCATTTCATCTGGAGGCATGTCCATTGGAGCGAGATGATATAAGTCTATCCCAACGCCTATAATTCAACGCGTTCAGACGGTTACCGACCATAGGAAATCCAATGATAAAGTAAGGATAAGATTGTGTGCAGACGACGAAACATCCATACCGGCCCTAACCAGAGGTTGGAAAGAGCCCAATTGATGACACAGAGACACGATTGATGGAATATCAATTAAAAACTCACACCAACTGGGACCTTCGAGTACTTCCGAGACCAATAGATTGTTCGCGTACTGGCAAGATCTGAATTATAGTTCATCCAGGAAATGGACGCAGCTCAAACTACCAGGCGAATTGATGCAAGATCGACAGGCACGAAGTTACAGACTACACACGTCAACCGCTATGAGCGAAAAACCTTGATTGGTAGAACAGTGGTGTACGTCATGTCAAGATGACCGATCACTATTGAAAACCAATTGTGCCCGAATAGAAAATTTATTTTGAAGTCAAAAATGATCAAAGTACAGCAGCACATCATCGTCGCAATTAATTCAAGCACATCGAGCATCGATGGATAATTTGAAGAAAATATGTTAAAAATAGTTCCCCAAAATATAATTATCATATAAGCAAAATCAGCGAATCATGCTTCAGACAAAATCTAAAATTAGAACGCCGATAGACACGCCACCAACACGAAAGCAGAAACAAGTCCGAATTACGCAATCAACAATGATCCAAAAACTAACACAATCAACCACGCGCAGATAAAAATCACTCCATAAAAGTGTGAGCATCCAAAGAGTATCACACGCTCATCTAGTTGTCTTTGTCTTGCAACCACGACGACGACTTTCTGGCGAGGACGGAGGATGGAAGCGGAGCGGAGGGTGATTGAGCGGAGGAGGTGGGGGAGGATCGTTGAACGGAGGGGGAAGAGGAGGGTGGCTGCGCGGAGATGGAGGGTGAGAAGGTAGAGGGAGTGGTAAAGCCAGTGAACTGTTGCCGGCACTGTTGCGCTTGGAGCAGGTGGTGGCGGCCACATCCTGTTCGGACATGTTGTGCACCTGCGACAAATGGCGTCGCAACACGCCGATCCTACTGAACACGCGCTGACAGAAGCAGCATTGTGTGCTGCCGTCATGAACGCGCCTGTGGTGGCTCAACGACATGGGATTGCGGAAGCTGATGCCGCACAAGCAGCACATGTAGCCTGCCCACACACATACACGTACACAAACACACAACCATAATTGGAACAGCGTCGACTAGAATCCAGAGCACAAATACTACAAATCATCTGGAACTTATAACGTGGAAGCGAATTCAGAAACTTCGGACGAAGAACGGTGATATTTCGAAATGTATCAAAAAGAAGACGGCTGGATACGAAAAGTGACGGAAAATGAAGCCAGTGAAGTATACTGACTCGCCAAATCAATGATGATCAAATGTTCTCGGCAATGCGCGAAATGTCTGACGCCACCACGCCAACACGGCGAAAAATTAACAACTGAGGAAAGCGCACAGTTCGGACTATCGTGAAATATGACGACGAGTGGATGAATTCTAACAGTGCAGCCCGAATCTTAGCCGATGACGCACAGGTTAGAGGCTCACATGTTATTTATTATTATATTTAGAATACCTCAGTCTCCAATATGATTATGATCGTGAATATATATGATATACGCGTGTTGCTGATAGGTTCTGAGTGGTAGAAGACAACTGCAAATTCGGTGTTCCCAGGATCAGAAATTCAGAAATCAGCATCGAGGTGTTAAGAAATCTCGTACAGGTGCATATGCGTGCTAGAAAGCAAGGCGAATGCTTTCAATTTCAATTACGCCTATCCCAAGTATTTGAAAATTGCAAATTTGGGTATACCACCAGAGAACACTACGCCAAGTGAACTGCTTGTGTCCAGTTGATGCGGACATTTCCTTAATGCAATCAGATGTTCCGTTAAGACGGGGACGGAGGAATTCGCAAACGAAAGTGGCATTATTGGAGACAAGCGTTATGACCAAACTTCTCAATGCAATCTCCTTCAGTGCAATCGTCTCATTGTATTGTATGAATCAAATTGATACACAGTAAAATCACAGATAAAACGTGCACACTCCAAGATATAAGTACACTTGCAGTATATACATGGTGTACATAGCCATAGAGCGTTGGCCTGAACCTTACAAGCAAGATTATAGATAGAAGTTATTCAAATGGTATGGCACATACAAATCCAATCGGTCCCAAAAAAAATAAAATTAAACGTAGTTCAGACGAATAACAATCATAGGACTCAAATATGCACGTAAAAATGGGTATTCTCGTCTCAGTGGTGAATGAGTGTTGAAGACGTCTCTCAAACAACCATAGAACCAACAACCACAATGCACCTGTGCGTTCACATCGCGCGTAGATTGGACACCAGTGATCCAAAATAACCTCTGGGGAATGAAGCCGTCACCAAGAGGGAAATTCGGACAGTAGGACAAGCGAGTGTTTGAGTAAAATAACTGAATATATTGGATTCATCGACGCATTTGTGAAAAATATAAGATTGGTTCATTTGACAGTGTGGAATCAGAGAAAAGCGGTTAGAGACCACTGGGCTATACGGAACACAACGGCCAGCGGTGCACCAAATCGCTCCCAAAACACACCTCACCACCATTGTCACAACATTGTCTTGTGCACAGTCTTGATGTGAATGCGCATATTGGCCACTGTGGAGAAGATGCGAGCACAAAACGGACACCGGGTGCGTCCTCGGTGCAAGTTCTTGTGTCGCGACAACGACGAACGATTATAATACACGCTGCCACACACCGAACATACATACGCCCGTCCCCTCACAACACCTGACCACACACACACACACACACGTGCATAGCCAAGAATCAGCTCAACATACACATACACACACACACACACACACACACCAGTGGCGTTGAGAATATGGAGCAGAAACCAGATCACCACATCATCAAGCGGAAGCAGCATCAACGCTTTGACACCTCGAGTTAAATTCACAAACCGTGGCGATAAAAGTAATAATACAAAAATACAAATACTGCGCCGCCCAGTGTCAAATGTAGATTCAGCTCCAAATACGGAGTATGGGATATAACGCCCACACCAGCACACACACACACACATGCAGGTGCGCTTAAACAGACGCCAATGACAACGACCGTACAATCGTCCAATGACGGGCAGTGGCGGCGCCAAGGGGGGTTTGGAGAGGTTGAAGCTCCCCAAAAAAGGTGCCAAGTCCCCCTCACTAAAAAATCCTGACCATGAACATATCGAGTGTAGTTCCTCATGTGTCGCCAAGCCCCCACATCTTTTTACTTAGACCCCTCATTCCCCGACCGGAAAAATTCTGGCGCCGCCACTGATGACAGGAGAAAGGGAACTATCGCTCGCACACTGACTTCATCACAACGCTCTCAGACGGACCAGTAAGGACCGAAGCGCATTGCTACTCATCGCGCTGTGCGGCCACCTCGTTATCCGGCTGCACTCTGTGAACGTTGCGCATGTGCACACGCATGTTGCCCACAGTGGAGAAAACGCGACAACACACTGGACACTTGGTGAGACCCTGGTGCAGTTTGACGTGCTTCGAGAACGACTGCCGATTACGATACGAGCGGCCACAGATGAAGCAAACAAACGGATCATCGTTCACAACACCTGACACACACACACACACACACACACACACACACACACACACACACACACCAGCGTCCACTCTCAACACACACGCCCAACACAGACACGGCTCGAGTCGCAGCGAGACGAATCTACTCGGCATCCGGAGATTCACGCAAAACCAGCAGTCATAGATCTCTCTCTCTAACTCGCTCCAAAGTGCACCCAATTCACACGAGTTGAAATCCAGATTGATTCGCTCACTTATTGTGTTTTACAAGTGTTCTAGGACAATATGGCAGGTCACAGACACAGCGCGAGTTGACCAAACATAAAAGGAATAATGATACACTTCACGCACACCCGCTCACTTCATTGCTGAACGGTTTGACAACAAAACGACGGACGAACGGACTTTGTCCGTTCAACGTGTTGCTCCTGTTCAAAGAAGCATTGCGACCACAAATCACGCTCGTACATATTCGGACAGTGTTCAATTCTCCACTCGGATACGAAAAAAGCTAAAACTTAAATTCCTCAGGTAACAGCTGCTACACGGGAAGAAGCCGAAGCTTATGAACACACACAGGTGTGTCCCGTGCAGCTCGCTGTCACCACAGAGCCGACCCCCTCCACGCTATGGCGCCACAAGGATGGAAGACGTATTAGAGAGGGATATCTCCCCATAATGCATGGCACAACACATGACTGATATCTGGTACCCATTTACTGCTGGGTCGACAGGGGCTGTTGTATTATAGATTTGCCCAAAGAATTTCTCCTCCAACGGGTTTCGAACCACGGACGTGTGATTCTGCCTGTGAGGCAGGTGTGCTACAACTATACCGTCTATCAACAACGAAAACCAACAACAACATCCAAACGGTCAATATATCCCACCTCCTTATAGCCACATCGAAGGCCGGGTCGACCAAAGCAGGCACATCGCACCAAGCTGGTTTTGATAATAAAGAATACGAGAGAAAGACACGACCACCCTCCTTTGATGCGCACATATGGACACATTGATACGTACACTTCCACTGAAGTAAGCTATGTGCCACGATAATGAAAGAGCAAGTAGTGTGTATCTCGCGGTCTGTTTCGTCAAAGAAAAGCATCTACTGTTTGGTAGGAAGCAGAGAAAGTGTACTCTCACAGAACGATATCCGCCAAGCAGTAACAAGAGTTGGGAATGAGCCATCGTTTGGACAGGAGTAAAACTTGCGGCGGTGCGGAGCGCAAGGGAAATAACAAAACATCGGGAAAATGTGGAAGCGACTGAAAATTGATGCCCGTTTTTAATATGATCTTAACTATGCGTTAAACTAGATAAACAACAGAAATGGGAGAATATACGTGGAAATTCCCGCGGGAAATAGACACAGGAAATTGTGCAACAAATAATTTTGTCTTCACTGAATTTGCTCAACAATAAACTAATTAAACAATAGACGAAAATACTTTATAATAATCGCAATCCATACTGATTTTTAAGACTGAAAACTTCAAACAATTTCAAATTGGCAATCAAAATTCACATATGAAACAGAATAATTTTTAGAAACAATGAACAAGTACATCTCCATGAAATCCATGACAAACAGGACCGAAAAGGAAACATCGGATTTTTGACAGTCACGAAAATGACCGCATGATACTTGCCATCAAGAACAATGATGATGACATGATGGAGGAAACAAAGCAAATATGATGACAGCAAAATTGATGTGGCGGAAATCAAAGAGACAGAACCCAGGCGATGATAATGATAATAGGAAACGAATGATGGAAAGATGCAAATGAGATGATATGATGATGATGATGAGATTAGATGATGGTGATGATGATGAAATTAGATGATATGTGTGTGTGTGAAGCTCACCTTGATTGCTGGACTCATCGGCGGCTGCGGGCATCATTTGGGATGATCCGGGCATATCACTGTTTGCTGCACACACACACACACAAACACACATGAATTTCTTCACTTAACATGTGCCATAGAACCAAGCAAGACTGGACAAATAATTGCATCAATAGACAAACACAAATGCAGAAGAAGAAACGCGAAATTTACACGAGAAAATAGGAGAATTTCTTCTTGTGTTTTACCAGCTGAAGCGCCACCAGAACAGACAGGTTAATTAGACACAGGTTAATTAGGTTAATTAGACAGATAAGGTTAAGAGCAGACAGGTAAACCACTCGACGTTGGTTTATATTCAGCAATATAATGAAGAAATATTCAACCGAGCTGAACATATCACGACAAGCTGAAAGAAGATATTTGACTTGTACCGAGTGCCAGTCACTCATTTGGTTGCATCTGCCTCGTTTGCAACATTGTACTAGTACAGTGGTTCTCAACCTTATTGGAGCTACTAAACAACACACAAGTTCCATCGAGCCCTTCGTGAGTTTGAAGTATTATTATTATAAAAATAACAAATCACGTACGATCAAGACAGTGACACAAGTAGGCTACTACTGAGTGGACCGAGTTGCTTGCAGCACAGATATCAAGACCAAGCGATGTGACGTGATTAACTGCAGTCAATGATGACCAAGCAGAGCTTGAAGTCACGGATCATACGCGAGTGGATGAATCAAACCACCGAACCCCTGGAATTAGATCAAAATCAGGTTGGAAACCCCTGATGTGGAGCAAACAGCAACTGACCCGAGTAATCAGCCATGGCCAGTTGTTGGTGAAAGTCTGACGAGGAGAGCAGTGCCGAGCCGCCAGCATCGTCATAGTTCTCATAGTCGGCCACTTGACCGAGCGCCGTCTCCAAACTGCTGCTCATATCACCGGCCGTCGCCACCGCCATCTCGTCGTCCACCTCATCATCGCCAGAATCCTCCGTCAGATCCACCTTCTCCACCTTGACTTCAGCCAGTGACATCTGCGAGGTCGCAGTGTCCAGTGGCGCGCAATAACCACGTGCGACCGAGTCCTGATTCCAAGCAGCGCCGGCCGAGCTAGTTAACGGCATAGATGGTGGTGGTGGCGTGGTGGCAGCTCGCACGTCACCGCCGTCCACATTGGCGACTGCGGCGGCCCCACCGCCCGACTGATCCGTCAACGCATGAGCCGTCCGCTCGAGTGAAGCCGACATTTTGAAGGCTGCTGACGCTGATGTTGTACACGTGGCAGAAGGCAGGTCGACCACTCCACTAGAAGAAGTTGTTGTTGTGCAGGAAGATGACGGAGCAGCGATAACACCGCCGCTGTTGTGTCGACGTCTCTTGAGTGCCGGACTGCAGTTTCCTCCTCCTCCTGCTCCTCCACCACTGGCCGCCGCTGATGTTGATGACGAACTAGAAGACTGCAGGGTGGTGTCAGTGATGACGGACGAGTTGTTTGGTCGTCTGCCCTGGCTGGACGGCACAGAGGTTGATGGCAGCGGTGAATGCGGCATTTTCACCGGCGAATCCAACTGACACGCCGACAACACACAAGCACAATAACAATGTGACGTTAAGCCAGGGGCTGTAGATTTGTGTCGAGGCTCGTGGGGATGACTGCCATCAACCAGTTGGCTCACTTGGTTAATTGCATGAGACCCTCAACTATTTTCAAACTATTCAATTACAACACACACCTCAATGAAAAATATATTGCGTAAAGTATAATTTTACACATATCTATACTTTCTTACATTTTTCGTGAATTATTATTTTGCTACGCTGATGTTGATGGCAATATTCATACCCCCCAGCCAATTTACAGGGGTATATATACCCCCATACCCCGCAGGATTAACGTCCATGCGTTAGGCAGTGAGTGTAGACGACATGAGCTACAGAAGTGGGTTTTTAGCTGGTTTCAGTGCTGACACCGTTTTCGAATTAACAGCAGTCATTTCTCACACACGCCTCGATTCTTTATAGCTATATAAAGATAAAAATACAAAGGATGTAATAACAAAACATTTATATTCAATATTCATTCAAGGTTCTATAAATATAAAACAAAAGTCAAAACATACATTTTCTGTGTTTTTTCACAGGAATACTCGCACGCAGGTTCACATTTCCCCGTTAAGAACCCCTAAGCTACAGTGAACAGTAAATTGGCAATGTCACATGCTGGTGTGCGTCTCATAATAACGCACCATACGACTCGCACGAATTTGCCGGCTCATTTTTACAACTTATTTTGAATCTTTGATAAAAGAAGAGCAACATCTTGCAGAAAGACACACACACACAGATAAATACGCACAAATACAAACCAGTCAACTATAAGAGCGTCATTGGCATTGACAGTACAACACCAGAATAAAATACGCAACGGAAGAAGTATATACGTCTGTCTGTCTGTCTGTGTGCGTCACCTTTTGTTCGTCCTCGCCACTAAGGCCGCGAATTTGCAGCGCCTTAGCCGTTCTGATGAAGCTGGCCAGTTGGTTCTGCGACACGTTCACACTGCCCTTGTACATGAACTCGACCAGTGCACGCAGATCACTGGCGCTCGTGTCCTTCATGTAGAACACCATGTGCTGACACCGGTTCGTCTCCTAGAATCAAATGATAGCCAATAAACGGACAAAACGGCCGCCTCGTTAGCAAAACGAGACATACATACTCAGTTGAGTTCACGGCGAGATAGCTAATTAAATCACTGTAAAAATACTCCATCTTCAATTGCATTGTCAGAATTAGACCCTACAAACTATAGTTAGATACAGTGATCGATTCACTACCCTAGGACGTATGTAACACAAAAAAACACACACCTTGAAGACATTTCTAAAATACGGACTGCAGGCAGAGAGGAGCATGCGATGTGCTCCTATTCTATGTCCTTCACAGCACAACGTGATGTCCACCAGCTCATCGTGGAGGCGCAGCTCGTCAAACAGTGACGTCACGTTGGTCTGGTAGCCCTCCCACTTGAGGCAGAAACTCTGGTCGGTCATTTCGCCTGCAGATCAATAAAGAATATCCCGTTATGCGATCGAGGATCAGCGACTCATAAAATAGTGTACAACGTAATGTGCAATGCATTACAACATAAGAGCTTATCTCCCGAAAAACAAATTTACGAACGTATAAATTAGTCATATACTGCAAATAGAATGAGTTTAAACTCAACCCATCTTAATATAATAAGAGAAAAAATGTGAATAAAAAAGGACATACTGGTATCACTACAAATGTTGATATTATCGACCTAAAATGGGATTCAACCCAAATTGGTGCGGCGAAAAGCGAAAGGACCGGTGAGCATAGAAAAGAAATTCAAGAAAATATTAGTAACGTATCACATTCGTGGCTGCAAAAAAAGAATAAATCATTTAAGAATAAAACGAATCCCACGAATAATCCGCAACAATACCGAGAAAATCGACTAAAGCGAAAATAGGCACCTACAGTCGCGACGAATATATTTACCGCTATCGCCAAAATCGTCACCGAATTATGCAGCTTAGGCACATATAAAAACATATATAAATTATTATTGACAATGGCTTTAATAAACCAAACCATAAAAAAACTAAGAATAAATGCGTTGAAAAAACATTCACAAGAAACAAACGTCATGTTTTTATTTCTGTAAACGATCGCAGAAGAAAAACAAGTATAAAAATTTAATATAATTTATTAACAATGGTCAAATTAAATAACTGCAAAATAATCGAGCTCTTCACAAGAGGAAAATACATTTGACATCAAACATTGAGGGGAATGTATAAATATATTAAATACATCAGAAACGCTTCCAAGCTCACAAATCATATAAGTCACAAGAAATGCCCACTATGAAAAATACGTTGAAACACACATCGCCCGAAACAAATGAAATCTCCTCATTCAAGCAGTTCACATTCAAAATCGATAAGCTCATTGGATTAAGACAATACACGTTATAAGACACACACAACCAAGCGAAACAATAAACTATTTCTCACATTGTTCAATAAATTAACTATCACTGCAAACTTTCTTCATCTGAGACACTACAAAAAATACAGGAATAGATTTTCAAAACAAATATTGAAATTATATGTTAGTGTCTTACAGTCTTAGTGTCAGTCGGGAAAATGAGGAATAGTTCTGTGAGCGAAAAAAGACGTCAAAGAACCACATCGCGAAAACTGGTTGCCGGCGTTGATTTTAGCACCGCTGAAACACCACTCTCTCACTCTCTCTCTCACACACGTGCATACTCCCAGCCTCTACCTGCGTGCACCACGCTGTCGACGCGGCTGTGTCCGTGTGTGGCCCCACGCTGTCAGATCGCCACTTCGAACACAGCGCACAGGAAACCAGCCCAGCGGGCGGCGTCCATCTCTCACTGCCGCCGCCATATCATTATCGCCGCAGCTGCGCACCCGCTCGCCAAACAACCACCGGCTGGCACATGCAAATGAAATAAGTAGCAATGCTTTCAGCAATCCGATATACCGTACAATTGACATATACATCACACAGACACCGTAAAAACTAGCGATAAACGAGTGTGTGTGTGTACGTGTGTGTGTACGTGTGCCTAAGTGTACGCGAGTGTGTGTGTGTGTACGTGTGCTTGTGTGTGTGTTTGTGAGTGCGTGTGCATTCTTTTACACTAAAATATACCACCAAATTAGAACGCAAACTGACACACACACACACACACACACAGGTTAGCAAAAAGAAACAACACAAAAAGTAGAACGGAAAAATATACAAACACAAAAACCATACCCAGTCATCCAGAAACCCTCAGCCCCCAAAAAACACTATTGCCCAAATGATAGCCACACTAACTCGTCCAGTTTGAGAACGGATACTTGTTCACCGACCCGCACACTCATTTTGGCTCCACGAAACGCAGTTAGGCTACACATTGAACGCCAACCTGACACACACACACACACACACACACACACACAAACACACACACACACACACACACACACACACACACACACACAGACAGCTAAAAATACAGTTTGCCTTATAGGTGCCAATTAATGAGGGGAATAGAATACCAGAAGCAATTGTCAGCCAGAAAATAATTCATTTATTAATTGAACATTGAGACAAATAGAGGACACAAGAGGTGACACGAGTGTTTTGCAAATTCTTGTGAAGGACAACTCGGTGAGAACATAGGCACAGATATAGACACATATTGCAAAACACCAAATATGTACGTGAAAATGGCCAGAACTATATCGTGAACAATGTCTATAATAAATACGAATAGAGAAATATTTCCACACTCAAGACATTGTCGACATGGGCAGACACACCAGGCACATAGAGACAGATAGAAAACGTACACACACACACACACACACACACACTAGCCACATTACACTGGAATAGTGCAAGTGATCACACATGCACAACCACAGCGAAAACTAAGAACTCAAACCGAAAATAATAAAGAGGGTAAGCCAGGCAATCACACAAGTTATATCATTTACAAAGCAGTTCCCAGAAACAATATGTTAGACTCGGTGGTGTAGTGGTAGCACACCCGCCTCACAAGCGGGAGGTCCGTGGTTCAAAACCCTGGCGGAGGAGAATTTCATTGGGCGAATTCTATAATCCAACAGCCCCTGTCCACCCAGCAGTAAATGATAGTACCAGATATCAGTCATGTGTTGTGTCATGCATTATGTGGAGGTGGCCCTCTCTAATACGTCTTCCGTTCTTGTGGCGCCATAGCGTGGAGAGGGTCGGTTCTGCGGTGGCAGCGAGCTGCACGGGAAACACCTGTGTGTGTTCATAAGCTTCAGCTTCTTCCCGTGTAGCAGCTGTCACTTGAGCAACCTTTAACCTTTAACTACAGATACCCACACTCACACAATCACATACACAGCAACGCACTACATAAAACATATTCGACACATTGACAACCTTCGGTGAAAATCCACGAGGTGGCGTTGTAGTCGGCCACAACACGACATATCACGCTGTGTTTGTACATCAGACTGCGGCGAAATAACGAAATACGCTGATCACACAAGCACACACACAGACACACACAGTATGTATGCGTGTCAATGCATGTGTATATGAGCGTATGGATGTATAACTATACCTGTATGTGTGTATACGCCCGCAAGCGTGTTACTAAAAAAGACTAAAAAAAGTCGAAAGGTGTCTCGGGCAAGAATGAGTTTTTCAGTGCTATTGGGAAAACTCTCTGAAAACCAGAGGAAACTAGTGAGACAAATTGAGACTTATACATACAAGAGAAACAAAACAGAAAACGCTGTAGAATTTAACAGAACACACGCACACACACACACACGTGTGTGTGAAACATGACCGAACCAAGCGAAATGTGAGGCGACTCATGAAGATCACAGAGTCTGGGGTAACTCAGCAAGGAAACGCACACACACAGAGAGAGAGAGAGAGAGAGAGGAAGAGAGCAGAGTCAGTTCAGCAGCTTCATAGCGAGCGCACCCGATTAGAACGCTTCCAAGAAAAAACAAGTTTACAATGAATAACCAGGCATGATCAACTGAATTCTAGAAGTCAAACAACGAAAAAAGCTACAGCGCAGATGCTAGCTGGTAAACTTAATCAACGCGGATGACGCAATTGACGAGACTTGAACGAAAATATGTAGCGCGTGTGTGTGTGAGTGTGTGTGAGTGTGTGTAGTCTGACTTGCGCCAGACCGGGGTCGGAGTTCGGTCTGTGAGTCCAGTGTAGACCATCGCCACGACACCACGGCACCAAAGTGCTGCTCCAGTTATGCCAGGCGCCCATGTCGAACGCCACGCGCCCTATGACGTCATCACAAGCGCTGACGTCATCATCAACGCCCATCTGAGCCACACACACACACACAACGGCCAACGACACAACTGTTTAAGAAGACATATGACAACTGGAAGGCGGGAGTCACGAGCCTCTGACTCATTCCTGCGAAGACAACTAGTAAGAACAACTAGTAAGAACACACACATCTAAGAATAGCATTTTATTTAATGGCCCAAAAACATGTAAAACTTTAAAAGCCTATTTCAAAATCAAACTCAACATAAATATTTCGATGAAAAATAAATTCCCAATAGTGGTGATATCGAAATTGTTGAACGGCGATCTTTTTTTCGATGTTCCTTTTATTGTATAATGATTGTTTTTTGTGTATACACGTGTATATGTGTCATTGTTGATTGCTAATGTTGTTACTGTGTGTGTTTGTGTGCGTGTGTGTGTGTATTTATTACGTGACAGTGAATTATAAATTACAAAAAATACACAAAAATAACACGTGTGGAATACAGAAAAATCACCCGCACACCCACACACATCAGTGAGAGAAAATAGTTAGCTATATAATCAATCAATGTTTATTTGTTGTCCACTCATGGTTTTTATCAACAAATTTCCAAGAAATTCACATAAAACACTGATAAACTCAAAGTGATTACACATAAACACATATGATTCATGAAAATATAATGTCTTGTTAGTTAAAAATAAAAATTAGTTAGTTGTAAAGTTAGTTAGTAAAGTTAAAAATAAAACATAAGTTAAAATAAAGATTAAAAGTTAAAAGTTGCTCAGGTTCTTGTTGTAATTTTTGACAGCTCGGCTCTTGAATTGCTTTTTTGTCAACGATAGACGTGTTTTTGGTATTTACACACACATGCACACACATAACACATTACAAGACTCATAAATAGAACACGATGACATGGAAAGTTCCGGGTCATATTCAATACGGTGGCTGAAAGTACAAGCATTGTTTAAACATATGTATTATCGAATTATATTATCTACTTTTGTAGATATTTTAATCAAGGATAAAAAATTGTGAGCGCTAATATCAAGTAGGAGAAATACGCTAATCAATTAGAACTGACTCACACTTTTGAGCAGATATTTAACTCGTCGACGATCATGGCGCTCAAGTGACAATTGCTTCAGCTCGCTGACAAATCCGTCCAGCATCAACCTCTCTAGACTGGTGACATTACGATGCACATCCGACAGCTGCGAAATTAAAACATACACATACACATCCAGACACACACACATACACACACACGCACATCCAGATACACATATACATGCACACATACAAACACACAAACCTACATACACACATCCAGATGCACACCCATTCATATGCACACATATACACATACAAAAACACATCCAGACACACACACACACACACGCACACAGACACACACACACACACACACGCACACAGAGACATATACACACACACACGCACACAGACACACACACACACACACACACGCACACAGAGACATATACACACACACACTCACTGACAGACACACACATGCACACAGACAGACACACATACATACACACAGACAGACACACACACACACGCACACAGAGACATATACACACACACACTCACTAACAGACACACACACACACACACACACACACACACACACACACACACTGACAGACACACACAGATACACAGACAGACAGACAGACACACATACATACACACAGACAGACAGACAGACACTGACACACATACACACATACACTCACACACACACTGACAGACACACATAGACAGACAG
>OU696588.1:1715000-1752500 GCA_916048095.2 Sacculina carcini | reverse complement strand
ATGAGTTCATTAATACAGTTTTAAATCTTCACAAATAGTACTTTTTGGCATGATTTTAGGGGTTTGCACGATATGGGAAACATTTTTATTAACATTTTTGGTTTTTGCTGGGGAAACATTGTAGGTGGTATTTATGAGAAATCATAAATATTTACGACAAAACAATCGAGTTTCTATTTAAAACACTATTTTTAGAAACCTCTGAGTTAATAAAAACTGTGTTAACTCTGAAAACAAACATGATTTAACCTCCATGGAAAAAACGATTTTTAGTCACTAGATTTTCATAAATATGACCACTGGGTATATGGATTGGACTTTGCAAACATATGTGAGTGTTTACAATCGACTGCTTTCGCAATCGGAAGTGGTTTAAAACTTCCGTTGCCTATAGATGCTACAAGATGAAATTCAAGATCCTGTGTGTACATATTTATGATATTATTTTTATCTTATTTAAATATTTACAAAACTCTTGGTAAGTGGTACTAATATATGCTTAACTATGTACTAAATAGCATGGTACAATCCTTTTTTTGATTTGTGTGTGCAAAGTGTAAAAAAACCAAATAAACCAAAAAAACAATGTTTTTTTGGTTTTTTCTAAAAAAACATGGTTTTTGTTTTTTTTGAAAAAAAACCGGTTTTTTTCAAACCCTGCTCATAACCAAGAGATTCACTAAAAGGGGTCAATAAAATATTTTTTCTGTAGAATTTGTTGATATACGCATTATCGCAGAGGTTGCATAATGATGCATGTACATGACTGATCGCCCTCAAGATTCAGCCCCCCGAAATTGCACTCTGGATCCACCACTAAGTATGTCACCATACAATGTCAAATAATTACCGATAAACATCCCAGGAGCCGGATGAAGTAATTTCCTGACATTACACGCGTCAATGTCGCTGCGATAGATGAATGTAAGAAAACCGAACACCGCTGAAAATGCGCACACACACACATACATACACAACTGATCAAATACATAACATTCAGCCGACTGTGGAGCAACGATGCCATATGATTTTGTTTGCAAATATATTGAAAATTTAGTAATTCTGGCATCTTTTAAAATAATGACTTCGTTGATCACAATGCACACATTTTCACAAAGACACGCGAAAATATGGGTATTTCATTTGTTTTCTATGCGAAACCAAGTTCAGTTAGTTCATCGCATACAGTACAGTTAGTTCAAGTTCATCGCATACAGTTCAGTTCGTTTATCCTTCATACGCAACCAGCCAAAACCACACTAGCATTTCCAACCAAAAATAGATTGATAAACTCAGCTCCTCCGAAAAATCTACCGATTCCGATAATGACACTCCATAATAACATGTAATAACAACCATTTGCATTTTATCATATCAACGCAAAGACAATGTTCAACATCATTTGACCTTTGCATCTAGTGCAGATAAAATTGAAATACAATCGCGTACCATTCAAAATTTTCCCCGCAAGTTTCTCGAAAAACCGAAGCATATCCAGCGCTGAAACAAAATCACATATTGAAACGTGTAATCACTTGTGTCAGTCGCATTTGACAATGGCTCCTTGCATTTGGCGCAAAAACAACAACAACAACAAATGTATTCTCTATAGCGCACACAGTAATCAGAGGCGGGAAACATAACAAATAAATGGACGAAAGAAAAGAAAATATAATTAAGTAGCTCGGCGGGGGAGAGTCACAATGAGCAGTCGAAGAAAGTCAATATACATGGTAATATTGGAGTAAATATAGAGTAGATACATGAATATGAATAAATATATGTAAATATAGAGTTAGTGAACAAAATTATCAAATAAGTGAAAGTAAGTGAGGGAACCTCACTAGCAACTAGGCAACTAGAACCTTACGTATTAATTGTCTAAAGTCTAAATATTTGGATTGGAGTCTTAAGACGCCTTGAATTTATACTTCAGCCTGTATACAACTGCGTAAAACAAAGGATACAAATTCGACGTGTAGCTTTAATTGACGACACGGCACCTTATTCGCGGCACAAAATTCAATCTAACCGTGCAAATCGGCTTGATCTATGCAAACAAATAAAAAGAGCACATTTTTCTGATGTGTATTAAAATATAAACCAAGATACTCACCGATGTCGAGCAAAAACCAATGGCACACACACAAACATTAACATTGCAGCCGACGTTCAAACCTGTTATCGCCATTTCGACAATCGCTATCGAAAACACAACCAAAAAACAACGACACCGAAACACGATAACACTCGCCGACAATCCACAACAACAACCTAGGTTAATACCAGGGTATTATTTTGGGGGATTCCAAAAAACGACGATACACACTGAAAATAGGGAAGAAAAGCCAGCTGTGTAGTTGTGAAAAAAAAACAACACAAAAACACCAACCTAGCTCGGTAAAACGCCTCCACTGAACGCACACACACACACAAGTCCCATAGATTGAAACCACACGAATACATATTTACAAATATACATATACACACACGGATTAAAACTGAAAAATAGCAAAAAAACAATGATACGATCCTGACAAAGGAACAGCACACCGATCTAATAGAGAAAAAGAATACACACACACAAAAAGTGTTTTTGGTCATTTTTTGACTGATTAAATACGGACGCTAAAAGGACCATGCTTATTAATTTGTCTACATTGCTGTTCATACGCGTGCACTACACGCAATAGAAAATTATATCAAGAACACAAACACACACACAATCGGCTCATAACGACACAAACACAAACATACAATCAGCTGGTAGTCACACACAAACACACACACACACACCAGCAGACAAACACATACAAACAGACAACATCTCCTTTATTCCTGTGACGTTTTGACATTGCCTGGCCCACTAGCGTTGAACATGTGTGTGTGTGTTTGTGTGTGTCTGTTTGTGTGTGTGTGTGTGTGTTTGTGTGTGTGTGTGTCTATTTGTGTGTGTGTGTGTCTATTTGTGTGTGTCTGTGTATGTGTGTGTGTGTGTGTGTTTGTGTGTGTGTGCAAATGTGTATGACTCTTGTGTTTGAGTGTGTGCATGTGTGTGTGAGCGCTTTTGAGACCTTTGGGTGAAAAGCGCGATATAAATGTCATAGTGTAATGTAATGTGTGTGTGTGTGCGTGTCTGTTTGTGTGTGGGGGGGGAGCACGTAGAACGGCAGAGGGTAGAAGCGAGGGGTAGAAGGAAGGTGGCAATGCTGTAATGCTAGCGCGCTAGTCAATCTTGACTGTGCCGTAGATTTTGCGTACGAAACAGCCGGTAGCCACATAACCCACTGTACCGCACATAATGCCAAGCAGCACGCTGAACACACCCATATAGCCGAAATAGAACGAAGTCTGAAACAGTCCGTACATTCTAAACACACACACACACACACATACGTACGTGCGTTTATGTCAATATGTGTGAGTGGACGATGTATGTGTATGTGTGTGTTTGCGTATGTTTAGGTGTGTACATGTCTAAATGTGTGTGTGTGTGTGTGTGTGTGTGTGTGTGTGTGTGTGTGTGTGTGTGTGTGTGAGAGAGAGAGAGCGGTCTCACTTGGTCTTGAAGAAGAAATAGTAGACGGCATAGAGATAAACATAGCAGGCGGTCGAGGCGCCCGACAGAAAACTCGACCACTGCCTGTATGACAAACACAAACACACACAAATAAATAAGTACACACATACAAGTATATACATACACACACACAAACACACACACACATACATGTATGCACATATACACACACACACAAATATATACATATACACAAATACATATATACACGCACACACACAAATGTACACATAAACACAAACAAACACACAAATATACACATAAACACAAATATATAAACACGCCAACACACACACATACACACACACACGCCAACACATACACACACAAACACACACACACACATACACACGCCAACACACACACACACACACACATACACACGCCAACACACAAACAAACACAAACAAGATGAACAAGGGAAGAGCGCGGGCGCTGTAAATTGCACAGCTGCAATATCCATGCATCTTGATCAAACAACAAACAAACAGAGAGAAGGTGGTGGCGAGTGGAATGAGAGTGGGTCACCATCGGTAATCTTCGGCGTTGAGTAGGAAGTAGGTGCAGACAATGGTGACACAGGCGGCCACACACATCAGAATAATCAGCACCAACAACATGAAGCCGTACACGTAGTAGATCTTGTACGCCCAGAATGACGTGAAAATAAAATACCTGCCCAGTAGGACGACAAACAGTAGCAACAACAATAACGACATTAACGATAACAACACTAACAACATCATTAACACCAATGACAACAATAAAGACGTGTTCAGACAGAGAAAATAGAGACAGCAAGGGAAGAAGGCAGGATAAAGAGAGAAAGAAGTAAGAAGGAAGAGAATATAAGGAAGAAAGGAGGGAAAATAAAGGAGGGAAGGAGGGAAAGGGAATAAGAAAGAAAGAAATAAGTAATAAAGGAGGAATAAAACATGAAGAAGGAAGAAAGGAACAACAAAGGAAAGAAGGAGGAAGAAGGAAAAAGAAAGAAGGTAGGAGGAAAAAGAAAGAAGGTAGGAGGAAAAAGAAAGAAGGTAGGAGGAAAAAGAAAGAAGGTAGGAGGAAGGAGAAAAAAGAGAGAAGGAAGTAGAGAGGAAGGAGTAATAAGAGAGACGAAACAACTAACATTTCAATGAAGATGCTGCCGAACGGAAGAACTCCGCCCAGCGGGATGAGAACCCACGGCTCCATGAACCATTTCTTCTCGGGTATTGGACGAGGTACCGCGTTCACCCTGTCCATCCACACACACACACACACACACACACACACACACACACACACACACACACACACACACACACACACACACACACACACACACACACACACACATGCAACACGCAAACATTTGCATTAGGATAGAATAAGTGAATAAGCAAATAAATGCAAGATCGAATGAAAGAGAAGGCAAAAAATGCGCTGATTAAACACACAGACACCAATTGAGACAAAGAAAAACATAGACAACAAGAAAGAGAGAAAAAGATAAAAACCAGATAGATAAGAATAAAAAACCCGAGACAGAAAATGAATTTTAAAAAAAAGTCATAGATGAGGAAAAGCACGGAATATAGAGACAGCTAGACAGAGCGAATGAGGAACATAGCGAGAGAGAGAGAGGGGCAGTGTTGACCTGCACGGGTGGTCCTGTTGGCCGTTGAGATTTCGCCCGAGAACCGTTCCGACCAGTGTCAGAGGCAGAATAACAAACAAACATATACAAACCACCGCCAACTACAAACACACACACACATACACATATATATATATAGTAACATCATTGTGTGGACAAAAGGATTGGTCAATGTATGATATATGCAATGTAAATTACATGACTGCAATCTCCATGCATCTTGATCATCAACAGACAGACACACACACACACAGACAGACAGACAGACAGAGAGGGGAGTAATAACATTAGAAATCAACTGCACACACACACACACACATACACACACTATGTGTGTGTGGATATGAAAGCAGGTGAATTAGTGCAATCAGAACTGCTCACAAACACAAAATAGACAACACAATCCGATCGCCGGCAACGATAAGTGAATCAATAAGCAAACCCAGAAATGACGTCAGAGCTGACACCATGGGGTTATGAGGGGCATAAATACCATCCGATAAATTGACTGGGGGATTAATGTGCAAATATACGCCCCGATAATTCTGCTCAGTTCAGTTCATTGGGCTTATATTGTCATCAAAACCAGCACCGCAAAAAGTAACAATACACCCAAAGTGTGTGTGTGTGTATGTATGTAATATATCTTTCATTGAGGTATATGTGAGTTGTAATTGACTAGGCATAAAATGGCTGAGAGTCCCCATAAGCAATTGACCAACTGAGCCATCTTTGAACACTATTACATGATGGCTGTCATCCCCCCGAGCCTCGACACAAAGCTACACACTTGACTGACACCAATGCCCAACTAGTGTTACGTCATCATGGTGACGTCATCGTGTTGCGTCACCATGATGAAGAAGGGAATGGCGCGGCTGGCGTGATAATAGACGGCCACGAAGTTGATCAGGAACGCTGTCGAACACACGAGCGCCGGCAATAACAACGCCGACAACGCCATCTGCCGGATCCATAACTAACCACAAACACAAACAAATATACAAACACACACAAATACACAAACACACACAAATACACAAACACACAAGTGAAATCAAGTATGACCGCCTAGTTTAGAGCAGTGGTTCTTAACCTGTGTGGGAAATTCCGCACTGGTGGGGAATGGAAGAGTTGCAAAGTGGGAAGCTAAAGGTCGGACAGAACAGGACAACTATGTGTGTTTTTATCAATTAGAATTCGTTTATTTCTGTTTCTAATGACCTTTTGACATTTACTTTGATGTAACAACTGAATTTATTGAATTTATTAGCGCTGTTGTGTAGAAAATGAAGAGATGGCTCATTAAGAAGTGGGAAATCAGAGGAAAAAGGTTGAGAACCACTGGTTTAATGGGGTTCTCAACCTTAATCAGTTAGTTGGTACCGTTTTCTAATCAGCGTTCTCTTCTCGCACCGCCCTAGGATTATTGATAGCTATGGTGAAACAGTTAAAAATACAAACGGCCTAATATATTGAACAAAAAGTGTGTCCAAGAAAAAAATCTAAACCGTAGATAAAAAGATACATTTTCTTCAATTTTTCACTGGTATGCTAGACGGTCAAGCCGCTTAAGAGTTAGTTGGTGGGGTCTGTGAATGGTAAACACAAACATTTTCTCCAATGTGTGTGTGTGAGTATGTGTGTGTATGTGTGCGTGTTTGTTTGTTTGTTTAGGTTTATTGTCACTCATACATATAAGCACACACATGTGAGAAAAAAATCGTATAGCACAGTGACAAAGTCCTATAAGCCGACTTTGTCAGCTGCTTCTTTTAGGACTTGTTTAAATCAAATATAGTGAGGAACTAAATTAATATAATACAATCACAAGGCAATAAAATCGAATAACAATCAATTTGCATATTGCAATTTGTGTGTGTAAGACGTATATTTTTGTCGTTACAACTTCTCATTGAGCATAAACAATTCATACTTCTTGACTATACCTCTTTTATGCCAAAGCAAGCATCTTTCAGGCATCTTTGTTTAACATGTTAAATACGTAATACGCGCAATTAAAATTACATAACATAATTCTTGAACACAATAATTTTGTAAATTTCCAATAGCAAACATATCGTCATTTATATCGTCAATATTACTCAACACCACACACCATTAACCGTAATACACACACACATACATACACAAATACACTTTGGTGAATCTAAAACCTGGTAACCTTCGATTGTTATGTGTGTATGTGTGTGTGTGTGTGTGTCCGTACTTTTCCATTGAGACGAGAGTAGAGCGCGCCGCCAAAGTATCCGTTGATGGGACTGGTGGTGGCATAGACGAATATCACCGTGCCTAACAGACTACCCCGCTCCGTGTACAACTCGCCCATCACGGCAACCAACACCACAAATAACGACACACACGCCACCTGTACACAAACACATACACACACATACACAGAGAGCGAGACACACACACATACAGAGATAGAGAGAGAGAGAGAAATAGACACACACACACACACATGAGGGGCACACACACACATTTTGGATAGTTTGAAAAAGGTGGAGAACATGGTGATTTGCAAAGCAGGCCGGAACAAGAAATCAGCACCAGAAAGCACCGGCTCAACTTGAAATCAGCCCGATTCAGAACCAGTTATTGTAGAAATAAATTTCTATATCCAGCACCTCTGGTATGAAACTAAATGCCGAATGAGCTGGAATGTACTGTTCGATATGGTCATATGTATTTTTGACACTACATTTTTAAACTTTGAACACACACACACACAAACATACATCCACTCACAGAGGCACCATGAGTACACAAACGCAACAGATAATGGGGTGGGGTGTGGGGTAATGGCACCTGGTAGCCGGTGCCCACAAGGGCCGAGAAGAGCATGGGGTAACGGGCGGGTCGGAAAACATCACCATGCACCTGTTTCCAGCCATATTCATCACCCAAATCATGCTCCTGACAGACAAACATACAAACACACACACACACACACACACAACAGTGCTCAGAAAAAGAGGATTAATAAACGAGGACATGGAAAGTTTAATCTAGGTTGAAGAATGACAAAACGACAAAGAAGATAATACCAAAAAACAAAACAGAACTTTTAATGATTGAAAAACATCAGTAAAAGCATACCGGTTCGCCAATGAAAACGCGTAGAATAGCTCAAATGTTTTATTTGTGGAAAAAACTCAGAATAAACAAGTGAATTTCAACAACAAAATCTCAACCAATATTGAAGGAACAATTTGTGAAAACGGAAAAATTCTTGTCTAAAAATACTGTTCACAACTGGTGTATGAGAGGAACATATTGTGTTGCAAACATACTTGCACACACACACACACAAACACATACGCCTTGCGAAAGCTGAAAAGCGTAGGGTGAAACAATTAGTGGTCGTGTGAGTGTGTATATATGCAGGCAGAGATCGGTCGTATGGTGTGGTGTTGGATTTAAGTACTTGTTAAAAGGTTAAAGGCTGCTCAAGTGACAGCTGCTACACGGGAAGAAGCCGAAGCTTATGAACACACAGGTGTGCCCCGTGCAGCTCGCTGCCACCGCAGAACCGAACCTCTCCACGCTATGGCGCCACAAGGACGGAAGGCGTATTAGAGAGGACCACCTCCCCAGAATGCATGAAACAACACATGACTGATATCTGGTACCATTTACTGCTGGGTGGACAGGGGCTGTGGGATTATAATTAACATCCAGAGAAATCTTCCTCCGCAGGGATTCGAACCGCGGACCTCAGAGTCCAAGTGTTGATGCGTGTTCCACTGTGTCACCTGTTAATCAAGCGTATGGTGGGAGCAAGCCAACAATGTCAATAATGAAGACTTACGGCATCGTCAGCCTCGTAGTCCTTGCTGTAGCGCGCGTAGTCCTTGCGCAAGGTCCTCATCAGAATCATGGAGACCAGACCGACCAGGAAGAGGACCATCATGAAGCTGTTGAAGATGCTGAACCAGTGGATCTGACATGAATATCGCGTCATTCACAGAGCAGTCACAACACATACCCACACTGGTCCCAGCACAGCTAATAACTCAAATATAATTCTATTAATTCTAATATACCAAACTAAAATAATAAATCGGTCGAATACATCACGATGCATTGTCATAGAAAATGTCCATGCCATTTCTCGGGCGTGAAACAGTAAAACGCTTCCAATATTGAATCACTGAATAATCACCAATAAAATCGACATTTACGTTGTTGCGTGTGGAACCTACGATAAATTTACGATATTTAAAAGAGCTCAGAAAAGCACGGTGATAACTAGAACAAATCCACACTAGAATACTACTTCTAAATCTACAGTTCCTCTTCTAAATCTTATACTTGCAATATTTATAGAAAAAAAAATCGTTCAAATATAGTTGCACCAAAATGCATTAAGAGATATACTTATTAGTACAGCAGTAATAGGGATAATTATTAGCAATGAGAAAACAGACGCCAAGCTCCCTGGCAAATCAGCTCCCCGAGAGGGGAGGGACGAGCAGTGTTGGGGGGGGGGGGGGGGAGTACCCGGTGCTGGAAGAAGCTGGGATCCAGGTACTTGTCGAAGCGGTCGTCAAACGGCACGCTAGACTGACGCCAGACCACCTCGTATGTGAGTGGCACCGAAGCACCCACCACTACCTTCACCTGCACACACACACACATACACATATAGAGATACACACATATATACATATATACGTGTTCAATACACAGACAAACACACATGCATACATACAAGTACACACACACACATGTGTATATACATTATACATACACACAAATATAAAAAACAAACACACAAACAAACACAAACACACACACACACACACACTGAAACAATGCCATAGAACACACACACACACACACATACACACGTATATATAGAAGCGCATACACACACAAACACACACATACACACACACGTATATATAGAAGCGCATACACACACACATACACACGCGTACAAACACACACATACACACACACACACACACACACACACACACACACACACACACACACACACAAACACTGACAGACCTTGGATTGTGAGGTGAGGTTGACATCAACAATGCGGTCCTGGTTGTAGCCGATTTCGAGGCGCTTGTGTGTGTAGATGTACTGACCATTGGTATCACTCTGCGTCACAACAACAACAACAACAACAAACATATTAACACAACACAACACTGATAACAACAACAATAACAACCAGGTCCAGACCGAAAAACTGGAAAATGAAACTGGAAAATGAATTCGAAAAGGTGAAAAAAGAACGAGATGAACAAATAACAGAGCAACAAAGGAAAATTATAAGAAGTAATATACAAGAAACAAGGCAATTAAAGAGGAAATTACCAGCAAAAATGGTGAACCAAATGAAGAATGAATAGATAGATAGATAGATAGATAGATATATAGATAGATAGATAGATAGATAGACAGATATATACATAGGTAGATATATAGATAGATAGATAGACAGATAGATAGATAGATAGATAGATAGATAGACAGAGAGATACATAGATACATAGACAGATAGATAGACAGATATATAGATAGATAGATAGATAGACAGATATATAGATAGATAGATAGATAGATAGACAGATAGATAGACAGATATATAGATAGATAGAGAGATAGATAGATAGGTAGATAGATAAATAGATAGATAGGCAGATAGATAGATATATAGGTAGATAGATAGAGAGATAGTGAGGGACCCACTTCGCCTATGAGTCCCCAGATAGGCAGGTCATCGAGGTACATTTGGTACCAGTAGTGATTGGTTACGGCGAACTGCAGGAGTTCAGCACCCGCTTCATCTAGCAACAACTTGCAATATGTCAGCCGTTCCTGGTCATCTGGCAACACGCACATATGACTGAGAGTAGAAAAATAGACAAACTAACTGCCAAACAGCTAAAAAATCAGCCAAACACACGGGTAATTAGTGGAAAAATGGAATGATTAAAATCAATGAACAAAGCGAAATGTTTGGCGCGCAAATGCGATGAAACACATGACTGCAATGAAATAACCCTAAATAACTCGGCAAATGATATGATACCAAGTGAAATAAGAATTGCTTACCACACACACACACAAACACATACACACATAAAGTACAACAAAAGAGAGAAGCGTGAAGGAATACATAATTAAACACCACTCGGATATTAGCAAAATTACAGCCAATCTGAGAATTATTTTGGCTCAATGCAATTTTATAAACTAACAGAGACACGACGGTGCGTCTTGTAATGCTGCAAATACACACACACACACACACACACACACACACACACACACACACACACACACACACACACACACACACACACACACACCGACATGAGTGGTGCGACACAACTTAAGTCTCGCGCCACCTCCCGACCCTACCAGCTGTGTGTACGCCTGTTTGTTTGTATGTCTGTGTGTCATGTTTGTCCGTGTCATTGTGTAATACACAATCCGTGTGGACCCGGTTCCAGAACCGGTTCCGAGTCTCGGACCCGGTTCCAATACCCACGTAGCAGAATCGTCAGAACCGGTTCCGGAACCGGTTCCTGCCCAGCCCTATTGTGTATGTGTTGTAGGAGCATGTGTGTGTGAGCTTGTTTGTACGTGTGTCCGATCTTCCTGTCCTGTTATGTCTGTATACTTGTAAATACAGTCGGTCCAAAGCACTCACGTTATCAACTTGTGTTGTTCCGTGGCAACCCAAACGCCACAAGCTATTTATAGCGCTGATATCCAAACAGACACCAGGATTTTCCACGGGGAGTTAAAGGGGAAGATGCGGGGACTTGGTGAAACAAGAGGAACTGCATTCGAAATGTTCATGTTTTTGGGCACGTTTTTGGGGGGAGGGTTCAGCCCTCCAAACCCCCACTTGCCATCTCCACTGTGAACCCACCAGCCTCCCCGTGGTAACAATTCCTCGTGACCACATCGCTTCAGTTGGAAAGTTTGGAAAGACTGCAACAACTATAACTCAACGCACGCTTCTCGAACAAGCTTCAAATACAAATTTCCTAGAATCGCCGCCTAGCCTTTCCACACACCGACACACACACATACATACATACACATTAATACCCAACGCCACAAACGCACGAATGCAAAAGGCCCACACATATACACATTCATGCATGGCTTACTTGTGTGTATATACGTGTGTGTGTGTCTGTGTTCAGTGTATTTAGAGAATTGGTGAAGGACGCATTGGTGAAACAGGTATGTGTGCATATTGATTTAAACCTCTGTCTGTGTCTGTCATGAGAGACTTTGTCAAATAGGAATTAGTACAGTAAATAGTCAGACTTTGATGCGAAACATGCATATCAGTGGTTGGCGATATTCTTCTGAACTTTGGTGAAATTCGTGTGTTCGATTGTGACACGTGGCTAGATTTGGAAGGCACCCGAGTATAAATATCTACATAGCGACTGAAAACAAATCGTAACAGCATCTAAGACTGAAAATGCATTCACAGTGAAAGTTGAAGCAGGCCCACAAACCGAGTGTACGGTACCAATACACTAGAATTTAGTTGTTAAACTTGATATGACTCCTGGGTTCTTAACCAGAAGTGCTCACACCCCTAGAAGGAACGAGTCTAGTTCCTAAGGGGTGAGAGGATTCCTGTGAAAAATGTTTTATATTGTTTCCTGGGAAAACAATTTGCGAGAAGATAAATTTAAATGTATTTTCCTAGTGAAGGGATAAAGTCGCTAAAACTCGAGTACAGAGTACACGTATTTGATTTGAACGAAACGAGAGAAGGGACTTTTCACATGGCGACCAAGAATGCAAGGGGGTGAGATAAGTGACTGCTGATTTGAAAAGGATTTGAACGCTGAAAAAGTTTGAGAACCACTGCTCTAACTGATGCTATCGACAGAACAATGAGCTCGACCAACAATGCCACCAAGACCTTCCTCGATGACGGGCAATACCGAGAGAAAAATATTCTCCGGTACGAGCGGATTTTCGGCGACAACTTCGTCAGTACCGGAGGTCTGACCACTACTCAGGTGAGAACCGGCATTCACAAATAAAACGATTCAAGACATGTCATAAAACCGTGGCCGGGCTTCTTTCAACCCTTGTCCCCTCATTATCAGTGTTTCTTAACCTGAGTTCAGTCAAATCCCAGGGGTTCGGTGAATCGGTTCCAGAGGTTCGGTGGTTTGGTTCACTCACTAGCGTATGATTGGTGAAGTCAAGCTCTGCTTGGTCATCATTGGCTGCAGTTAATCACGCCACATCGCTTGGCCTTGATATCTGTGCTGCAAGCAACTCGATCCACTCAGTAGTAGCCCGAGTGAATGTCTTGATCGTACGTGATTTGTTATTTTTCTTATAATAATTCAAACACGAAGGGATCGATGGAACTTGTGGGGGTCAGTAGCTTCAATAAGTTTGAGAACCACTGTACTATCATAAGAGCGATCGTGGTTAAACATACCAGGAGCTGTGTCACATGATGCCACTACGACCCGGTGTCCGCGTGCTCGACATCGGGTCGGGGTCAGGCGGCTCGGCCCTCTACATGACCGCTCAGTACGGGTGTCACGTGACCGGCCTTGACCTCTCGGCCAACATGACCTCTCTGGCTCGCCGCAGGCAACGCCAATTGCCCGATGAAGTAAGTCATTCACAGCATTCACAATGAGACCGACACTGCAAATCTCACAGCCAACTTGCTAGAAACGCAACAAGACTTATATGATCGTTTTTGGATCGTGTGTAAATTTGCTGTTCATGCCAAGACGCACTGAAATAACCGAATGTCGGCTATTCATTGATTCAGCCACTAACCCTGCTGCAAGTTCTGTCGCAACATCACACACACGCTATTTCCGGTGGAAGTGACCAATCTTCATGCATGTCTTGTGATATATTCCCGTCTGTCACGCAGAAGGCTGATAAAGTTGAATTCCTTGAGGAGGACATCACAAAACAGCCACCGGAGCGTTTCTCGCCCGGCCAGTTCGATATTGTCTACAGCAGAGACACTCTGCTACACGTGGCTGACAAGCTCCAACTGTTCTCCAACGTTCGTCGCTGGCTCTCACCAGGACATCAGCCACAAGATGCGGACCGCGAGGCCGGCTTCCTGGTCATAACCGACTACTGTAACGGCGTCAACTGTGACACGTCCAACTATCGCGCCTACGTCCAACAGAGAGGTGAACAAGTCAAAATGAGTTCATGTGAAGTCGAGCAGAAATATTCAACGCTCAATCTATATCGTGTTATATTCAATCAAGTTTCTCACAACAACTTTTCCACAAAGGATAACTTCCACGATTCATATCGCAAAATCTCTCTGCAATTTCCTTATACACATCCGCAGAGGATATATGCTGATTTCATTTATTTGTTGCAAGCTGTGTTGAACGAAAGCAGGCCGTAAAACACAAACGCCAGTTGGTCATGGTTGAAAGACCACTGGTAAATAATTCAGCCCAGTGAACCGAGCAGTGAAAACATTGAGCACAAGTGCACGCGTTCACTTCGATCACTGCTGATAACGATTAAAAACAGACGACAAACAACATGTTAGTTTTGCACGAAATTCTACCGTGTGCAAAACGACATAACGCCAATAACTGACAAGCTAAAACAAACATCGCAATGAAACATAGCAGGGAAAGAAACAAACAGTGCATCCATCGATACAATGGACAAAATACACGGATACAATGGACAAAATACACGGATACAATGGACAAAATACACGGATACAATGGACAAAATACACAGATTGAAGCACAACTTGCGCACTTTGACCTATAAATTCCTCCAGGAAGTTTTCCACTTTAGCTCGAGAACAGGGTCGCATATTCGGCGTTCTTTCCAGAAAGGCACACGTGTGTGTGTGTGTGTGTGTCGCAGGATATCAACTGGAGAGTGTTGGCGCCTACGCCAGTCTGCTCAAGCAGGCGGGATTCCAGAACGTCATCGCCGTCGATCGTTCCAGCTATTTCCTCGAGATTCTGCGCAAGGAGCTGGCAGACTTCCAAGCCCAGCGAGCGGCTTTCATGCAGGTGCAGTTGAGGATATCAGCCCACCGCCAACACGCCTAAAGCCCTACCGCCTTGTGTACCATCGAGCTAGCGATATTACACCTCGAGTACGTTTGGTCTCACTCAATTTCCGCATCTCTCTTTCCTAACTAACCTAAATTAATCCAGCCTTACCTAAGCTAACCAAGAAAGAGAAAGAGTGCCGGGAGTGAAACGAGACCAAACGTACCCTAGACGTAACATCCTGGTCCCCTGTACCACAAGCTCGGGCGAACTCCGTAACGATAAATGCACAGTGAACCCCAATGGTGATATGGTTCAACGTCCTCTTGTGAATACATAATGAGTTGCCTCACATTTCGCTCGAGCTAGGTCGTACTCGCCGTGACGGTAAGCTTTTGTGCAAGTTGCATTGTGACCAAGTAACCTGTGATGCAGAATAATCCGAGCTCAAAGACTTTCCTCCGAGAGCTGAGTTCAAACAGCATATCTCACTGTACAAGTTTAATGCGGTAAAATTCTCTCACAAGGACAACGGGAACGATCTGTTGACTAAACAAGAATCTCACTATATCAGTGGCCGGTAACCTGTGGGGAATCCCCCACTGGTGAGGAATGGAGGGTTGTCAAGTGAGGAATTCAAGGCCGGACAGAACAGGACAACTATGTGTGTCTTTGGTAATCCGATTTGGTTTATCATCGTTTCTAGTGACTTTCTGACTTTTTAATTGACAGAATAACTGAATTTATTGAATTTCTTAGCGCTGTGATGGTAAATCAGATGTTGGGCTCATTAAGAAGTGGGGAATCAGAGAGAAAAGGTTACGGACCACTGCACTAGAGCGCAGTGCTGCTGATAAAACTGACACCATTATGAACGAACGCTTGATGTTTTCACCACCATCGCTATCGTTGTGATTAACACAGGACTTTGAGGAGAGCGACTACAAGGATATTGTTGAAGGCTGGCAAGAGAAGATCGAGCGAGTTGAACAACGCTCTCAGACGTGGGGCCTGTTTCTGGCAACCACAGACAACTAGACAAACGTCCAATCACTTCGACAACAACCGACACTGGTCTCGGTTTGCAGGAAAAAATACAAACAGTAAAAGTACGACTGTCGTTTTATTTATTGCTAGACTGCGGGTGTGATTCTCGGTCAAGATTTTCACCACAGAAAACCAGACCACAGTGAGCAGTCGACATGAGGAAAACTGTCCCGATTTGCAAACAAAAAGTGAAAAAGTTGATGGGTTATTCACACACTTGGCAGTAATATCTGACTAAGTCTAACTGTGCATATCTCATTACCGCCCCTAACTGCTAGTTGCTCAAACAGAACGGATCCTGACGGAAGTTCGTAAGAGCCGAACCACTAAAGGTACACACTGAAATGAGAGCCGAGTTGAACATGCAGTGAGACGGGTAGTGAAATGTTGGTCTGTTATAACTATTATTATCAAAAACAATGAACAAGATGAAGAGAGCGAACGCTATAAATTACAATATTGCAATCTCCATGCATTCCCCTTGACAATCACTAAGCAAAGAGAGGACACCAACAACACACTCTCTCACACACACACACATACAATGTACAACAATTAATACTATTTGATCAATACAGAGGCGACACGTTAAAACACAACACTGTGTATCCGACCGCAGTCAAGTGCGTCGTAATTTATTAGTAATTATAGTAAAATAAAAAGCGTCTACTGTGCTCCATATAATGGCCCCTCAGTACAATATTACAAACACACACACACACACACACACACACAACGGTGCACACGCAAACGCACCGTAAAACAATGCATGTGAATTTGTAGCGCTGGCGTACACGGTATCGCCTGTGTGACACCTTCTGTCACCAGATGGCGCTGATATAGCACAATGAGTTTTTCTGTTGTTTCACTGCTTCTATTCACTGATTTGTTATCGTGATTGTGCATTGTTGATATTTTCCGTGTTGCCTAGATGTGCCTCATGTTTAGAACTTGGCCTAGCCACTTGATTAAACACGAGTCGCGCCCATGACCTAAACAACATATCGAGCGCGATATAACAATACAGTACAATACGTAGTCTAACCGTATATCCGTCCAATAGGTGTTGGCTTACGCTGGTGTTTGCTATGCCTACATCTGCGCACAAAAGCTAAGCCGCTAGCGGAGATTCACGCTGCTCCCCACGCACATACCGTGACGCTTTTCTCGTGCGCGAGAGTAGCAGCAGCGTCCGGGTGGAGGTCCCGAATACTCGCGCAGCTGAACATCCGAGCTAGGCGCAGTCCACGACGCGCTACACATGCTTGTATTAGTGCATTTATTTGTGTGTGCGTGTGTGTGTGTGTGTGTCGACTGACCTCTGAACCTGATATCCAGCCCGCTAAACTCCAGTTCGACTCCCAGCAGTTGTTCGCCCAGTGTCTCGTGGTAGTGATCGATCGAGCGCTTGTTGCCTCGGCAGAACGGCAGCGAGAAGTAGCTGTATGTCTCCTGACGGTTGTGATACGGACCGACCGTGTTCATCCACAACACCACCTCGTCACTCTTCGAATACTTCAACCACAAACCAAAGACCAAAGAAAAAACAAGAATATACATTTGTAACATAGCAGATAAAAATCGAACCACAATTGTTCATATCCTCATAGAAAAACACACACAGATTGAAGGAGATAACAGCGTACGCTAGCATCTATTCACCAGATAAGGGTATAGACCCTAGAGAATGTACACAAATTCACGGTTGAGTCGTGTATTGTGGGTTAGAACGGGCTCGAACGCTAAAATTACTAGTCAATACGATACAACCCTAACACATGCGCGACCCTAGTTTTGGTAATGCACATGATCACACGAAGACTAAATAAAAACTGTACAGGTGATATAACAGTTTGGAATAAAACATGTGTCACAATATAACAAGAGTTTGCACGCACAATATCACAAGTAATCTGAGAGGCACAAACGCCCGCTGAAATCTCGAAGCTTAAGTCAAAATTCGCCACGGCATTGATTAGTCAAATTGCTGAAAATTTTCCGTCAAAATAATACTAATACATTCCAATGTAATGCGTGTGCAAAACTTCTTACGCGACGTTATAAACACTGCCAGTGATGTTAGCAATCACACAATAAAATTCACCACATTCACCTAAAAATCCCAGTGAAGGGATAGGGTAATGAGTAGGGCTGTCAAAAAAGTAACCTAAAAATCAGAAAAAAGTAACTTTATTTTCGAGAAAAAGTAACCTAAAAAAGTAACCTAAAAATATCCTATGAGTTTTAATGTTATTATCACATTGACATCGCTATATCACATGTGTATCACGCCTTTGGTGATTAGTGCGCTATAGGAAATACACGCTTTGTTTGTGGTTTGTTTGTGAACCTAAAAAGTCACCTAATAACCTATAAGAAGGTAACCTAAAAATAACCTAATCTTCGTAAAAATAACCTTAAAAAGGTCAATTTCAGTTTGCAGTTCTGAAGGAAGAAACTACACCAGTCCTTCTTTTCTATCCTCTTTCCGAGTTGGTACTATTTTTCCACCCTCTCTCCGATCTGGTACCATTTTTACAACAACAAACAAACCACCAACAACAAACAACAACAAACCACCAAAAGTGACTAAATAGAGTTTGGCTAACATCGCAAAAAGGAGCATAACCATCAAAATGTAATTTAAAAGTGGAAAGATAATACAAGAGTGAAATACACTAATTGCAAATGTAAATATTTCAGTAATATTTATGGTCGCAATAATGTTTTATATATTGTTTCAACGGAACTTTTTATCAAATAGCACGTACTACAGCTTGTATAATAGTGTTAGCGTAAACACTGCATGTGTGAATGCCCCCGTCCTCCCATATGTAGCACCCTGTGCTCATAGTCTTATCAATGTAAAACGTGGGAAAATGGCGCTATCTCACGCCCTGAAAATCACGTGCTAATTCCTGTTCAAGTAAATACGTACTGTCAAGTGCTACAGTGCAGTATCTGGTATAGAGAGCTCACACATCGTACTATACCACGCTCCAAGCATCTCACGACACCCTCCGGCTCGTTGACATTTCCTAAAACGGAATGACGCTATCCTGCGTACCCAAAAACGTGTAAATATTGAGTAGCACAGATATGGAGGTGAATATCAATTGCTAAATCCTAACAGCAGAAATTTTGAAATTTCATGATCTTGAGACCTAATATTCCATCTCTTTTCCTATTTTATCCTCATATATACCGTTTTTGTACCTCTCATCTGCAAAAAGTAACCGAACTTTGTGGTAAACTTATTTAATAACAAGACAAATAACAAAAGGTAACCTGACGCTAAAAATGTAACCTAAAAGCAAAAAAGTAACCTAAAAGCAAAAAAAGTAACCTAACAATGAAAAAGTAACTTTTGGTAACCTAATAACTTTTTTAATAATCATCGTACACCACTGTTTCATTCAGTTTTAGGTAGCTTATGAAAAAGTGACCTTTGGGTGAAAAAGTAACTTTATTAACTTTTGACAGCCCTAGTAATGAGCCTAGAGCCATAATTCTAAGAAAAACGTCATCTCACCTTATGATCATGCTCATCACAAATGCCGACAGAAACTACAACCGATAATATTAAAAAACAACCAAGATATTTCGCCATTTTACGACACCGAAAAGCAACTGGCAGAAAGTACACCACAAACGTACTTTTTCCACCACATTCGATCCTTGACTCATACTTTCAAGAATTTACCAAGCTGAATAAAATATATCAACGGCTAAATCAACACAATTTTATTCCCAGTGCATTTTTTCTCCATCATCCCACGCAGAAAACTGCATACAGAACAATTTTCATTCACTTTTTTTCCGACGGTTTTTTTCGTAAACTTCAATATCCCGTACTTGCACAGAAATTCCAAGCAAATGTACTTAAATAGTACTCCGAAAACTAGACTCCTGGATGCAATATATTCAAGTACCAGAAATGACAACACATTTCCAATTAATTAAAAACCGTAGTTTTTATGAAACCGAGTTTCAGTATTCAATACTCCTATTATACCACCGGCCTATTGTGATGAATTTCTAAGCTTTTCCACGTTTCGGTGTTTTTTTGCTCGCTGAATTTTTCTCCTCATTCTCTTGCTCATCTGTTCATCTGGAACATTTTCACAATTAACGGCCGCTTTATGTTTCTTATTCTTTTTCTTGTTAACTTTTGCTGTCGAATGTTTGCTGCCGGCAGCTCGAATTTCAGCCTGCGGCAAGCGTGCATTTTTCGACTTCTTCACGCCCTCTTCTTCTCCAACTATCCGCTCCCTCTGTCCTCCTCCGGACGCGCCTGAATCTGATGCGCGCGGCAGTCCCACACTTGCTCGCACGTGTCTGATAGCGCCCCGGGCACGCGCCGCCGACCCCACGGCACTCACCACCCACCGCCTATCACACAAATGCTGACACAACAACCGCGCCCCGGACCTACGCTCCACATGTCCCAACGCCCGACTGGACAACGCCTTGCGTGTACACTTATCCACCACCACCGACGTGCCCGACGGCGGCGGACGAGAAGTCCGCTGTCCAGACAAGGACGCAGACGCAAGGACATCGTCGTATGCGAGCACCTGTTGCGACAAAGACGCCGCAGTCGCCAGCCGACCGCCGCCGCATTCGTGCCCAAAATGACCGCCGCCGCCACAGTGGTAGCAGTAGGCCTCGGCCGCCGGGCGCACGTCACGATGTCCCAGCGGTGGCGCCACCACTGGCAACGCGCGGCCACTGGTGGCGTCCACTGCAGCAGCAGCGACGGAGGCGACGGCTGTTGAAGGTGTGGTGCAGTGGTAGCGCCGCCACAGATCGGGACACTGCTGGCTCGAGTGCTGGCCGACCACGCGACACAGCGAGCACACCACCACACCGCGCTCGCCAGTGTCCAAGCACGTGGCTGCCGCTCGCACACGCCGACATCTGCGCTCCGTGTGTCCGACGCCGCCACACGCATAGCACACCATCTCGGGACAGTTTGGCCGCACACCGGCTCCTCCGTGACCCGCCACGCCGCACAAGTGACACACGACCGGCAGAGGACAGCGGTGTGGTGCATGCACGCCGTCACAGCGACGACACAGCGTTGCGCCGCCGCCTGGCGAACAGTAGTACCTGCTGGACGAGCGTCGATTGGTCGACGCCCAGTTGACCTGCCAGCCCTGATCAGGAAGACGGGCGCACGCCGCTTGCAGGGAGAGTTCAGTGTGCCGCTGCACTTGGTATCGGTAATAGCGTATTTGTTCGGTCGACCAGGCACGCGGGTCCGGCAGTCGAGATAATGCCTCGTGGACTCGTCTTCTGCGGCGTCTGGCGACGTCCACCTCCGCCGACGTATTTCCTTCGACGGCCGGCGTGTCGTCTTCGTCGGTCGATGATATCAAGCCACGCAGACGTTGGACAAAAGCAGACGCGACACTGTCAACACACTCCACGCCACCGCCGCCATCATCATCACCAGACACTGGCACCACCTCCAATTGCGTCGTCTCCTCGCCGTCCAATGAAGTCCTGCGATGATGTTTTCTGGACAACTTGGCGGACGCGGTCGAAGTCCAGCCAGCCGTGTCGCACGAGATGTTGATATCCAACTGAGATGACTGCTCGGCGCCGACAGTCATTTGGTCCTCCAAGTCCGACGCCGACGACAGGGACCATTGATCTGAACTCAAATCCGAACTGTTCCCGACACGACGTTTGGCCGCTCCACCACGAGATGTGACGGGCAATTTGCGTTTCAACTCGTGCATTTTCTCAGTTTGTTTCTCAGACGAAGTTTGCTCGTCTTCAACGGTGATTACGCCGCGGTTCCGCCTAGCGACTCCAGTCGTGCAGGCAGAGCGTGTTGGCTGGCGTTGCTTCGGCGTGTTCCTGGACGACGAGGTCAGCGTTTCCAACCAGTCAATGTCCCTGTCATCGTCTTCAACATCGTCAACAGTGAGCACATCAATGTTCTGTGAACAATCAAACAGACATGCGAAGAGACACACCCATACTTGTGTTGTTTTCTGTTCCTATTTTTCATGTTTTCTTTGCAACTCCTTCTTTCCACTGGGCCAGCCCTTTTTCCCTGGGTTCATATTGTATTTAATATAATTGCACTGTTATAATATTTGATTGCGCACATCCACTGGTTTTGAACTGTTTCAGTGGACTTCGTGGTGTAGTGGTTAGCACACCCGCCTCACAGCGGGAGGTCCGTGGTTCGAAACCCGGTGGAGGAGAATTTTTTTTTGGCAAATTCTATAATCCAACAGCTGTCAGGCCTTGAACCCTTCAACTGTCTTTACAACTCTATCACTCTGTCTTTACATACGCCTTCAATACTGGCAAGGCAATAAGAAAGGGCAAAACATTGCGCTCTCAACATAACAATACCTTCGCTTTAGAAATTGCTCTGAAACAGACAAATACATAGACCAGTGGCGACGACAAGCGAGGGCTTGGAAGGGGTCTGAAGCGCCGTCCCCACAAAATAAAATAAGCCAAACCTCCCCTGAGGCCACCCAAAAATGCCGACCATGCTGACTTTTTTAGTGTAATTCTTCATATTGTGTCAAACCCCCGTTTCTGTTTTCTTGCCCAACCCCACCGTAAAAATCCTGGTGCCGCCGCTGATATACACGGCCACCCCGCACCATACACCTACCCTGGACAATGAACGCCGTGTCACAGTGGCGCCACCTGGTGTACGTTGGCGCTGACTGCCACAAGCCTCAGCCAGCACCACGCACTCGCCGTCGTCGGAGCTGCTCTCCAGTGTGACGTCACAAGTCACGTGACCAGCGCGTGACAGCGACACTCGGGGACCGTCAGTGGAACGCGCCGGAATCGCAGCAGACGCACGAGATTCACCGGTCGATACGGCTCGCTTGGTGTGTTCGGAGTTGCGTGATTTTTTATTTGACTTCCCCAAAGGCCTTGGCCGAGTCGAAGTCGTGGGCGAACAGTTAGTCTTGTCGGCTTGTACACTTGTACGTTTGCGTGGTACAGATTTTAGCGGTGAACCACGTGATACGTCATGAGAAATGTCGGCCTTTGAATTGGCGCCGACAAAAGAATCAATTGTGTCCTCCACGTGGGACACAAGGTCACCGTTCGTGCCCATGATAGATTTGCCTGAGACACGGGCAAACGTGACATCAAACGAGGAGACAGGCTCGGTGACAGCGGTGTTGATAGAAGTGAAACATCCATCTGAATCCTGAAAACTTGTGTGATGGATTTTAGCGTAGAGTAGAGATTCTAATTCCGCTATATCTTCATGATTCTGGTCGTCGTCCAAAAGATCCCACGCATCCTCCATGGATTTGAACACTTACGTCCACTGTTGTACACCGCCGATGAGCGTACGATAATCATACAGTTACCAAAAACACGACAAAACTGAAACCAAAAAAATCCATTTATAAAACCATTTCACAATGCACTACAAGTCAAACATTTAATGCCACCTTTCAGACAAACGAGTATAAACTCACTGCCGTCCTATCCACATGGTACTGAAATAGAAGCTGTTAACATACCAAAAATAGAATCAAATACCGATAACCCCCGCAGCAGCAAAATGAAGCAAAGCTTTTCAACCGGGCATAAGACTAAATTACAAAAGACAGCATAGCATCGTTAAACCAGCCTAGCTCTTCAAGCGTAAGAAGTCTGCATCAAGCAAGATGATGTGCTCATGTCCACACATTATGAGCACATGTAAAGAGCATATTTAAAGAGCACCTAGCAAGCGATCAACAGGTACAAAAACTAAACGGCACGGCAATGATGTCCAGGTAATCAAAACTCTACCAAAATAATCCGCAAACGAAACTGAAATAAAAATGCATGGGGTAGAAACAATTATACGAATAAATCAATTATTATCCTTACCAACAAACTGGCAATCTGGTAAACCGCGTGATACGTCGAGATTGAATTATTTGCGCTTGAAATGTATCATATTCACTTGAACAACTTTAGGAACAATAGATATTACACAATCAAATATTTTGCTCAGAGTCAAATTTTCACGAAATGACATATTTTTATATACAAAAATTATGTTATCATATTCAGATGATATGCTTATTATAATTCACTATATTGTTAACTTTCAGTTCTTGATTTTGACAAATTCTGTTTGAATAATTTCTGTCTGAAGAAATAATTCTGTCACATATAATTGCCACAATAATAGTATAGAAATCCGATGTGATACAAGAAAAACTCAATATCAATGCCATCGTTTATTCATTGTTTCGTAATGGATATTTTCTCAACAAGATACAAAACAAAACTTGTTCATCGTATGCACACTATATAAAAACACAAGAACACGTGGTAATGCAATAAAATTTCGACAAATCAACAACATAATAACAACATAACTAAAATACGAAGCAAATAACATATATAATATTTCCCAAATATTTCTCCGTCACTGTGTAAATTGGTGTTGCGTCAGTGTTGTGTGTTCACAGCACATTTGAGCGAAGTGAAGAGGTCATCTGAAAACAAAACATCACATTTTCATCAAGAGTTTCATTTTCAGACGATCAGATGTGCGTTTTCTGTGCAGGTATCGGTGGGTTTAGTTGAGTTAATATCAAAACCAAAATATTATCTCCAGATAATAATATTATTTTTGTTGGCCTGAATATTAGTATTTTTAAAATTAAATGCATTCAATAAAGCACAATTAAATTTGAAAATCTAAATTAATAATAAGATACACGTTCTTTATTGCACTCGGAATACACTTTTCGAAAAATTCCCATTTAACCTGTTCTTCTGTTGCTTAAACCCTTGTGTGTATGTATGCGTGTGTGGCATGTATGTTACCAGCATAGCAACTTTTGCCAATCAGAACAATTGGAAATATTCACAAACACAAAAAACATACTTAACATTTGTTTTTTATTAAATTTCAGCAAAGCGTGAATGTACAAACTCACCAGCTGAACAAAACGCCCATATCTGAGCGTTTCTGCCCACGATCTGTCGCAGGCCGGCTCCAGTGGTGCACAAAATTGCCACCAGATGTCGCCAGTGGCGCGTGTGCTGAAAGACGGTGTGTTTTCGGCGAAGACAGCCGCGTCTTGGCTAATATTCACTGATCTGATACGCAAAATGACATTGCTCTTGTTAGTCCGACTCGCCAGAAATTAGATATTATTATGATTGCCAATGAACGGATCAGAAAAGGTATTAGAAAACAGTGCAATTGTACAATTGAAAAAGCGTCCTTCCACAATTCGAGCTGAAAAAAATTTAAATGAAGCCGCTATTGTCAAATTATATTTTTCTGCAAATGATTTTCATGTAATGTTTATTTATTACTTTACTTTGTACAGTTGTTGTTAGTTGGTCAAGTTAGTAAGTTATCAAGAAACAAATAATAAATTAATGGTCGCCGTTCAGTTATAGGGGTATCATTAAATGTATATTTTTCATTTACCCCTGCTGAATAGGCTTCTTCTCGTCGGCGTCTTCTCGGGTCAAAAGTCTGCAGATAATTTGAGTGAAGCAATGGCTCATATCAGCTGACGTCATCATCTGGAACAAAAATTACGTCATTATAGAAATGACGTTGACAAAAGTTACTTTTAAATAATTAAGCACAAGTGGTTAAATATTTTCTAAGCAATTACACATTGTATTTATTTTTTTCATCCAAAGCAACTATATTGAACTTATATTATATTATATTATTGAAACTATATTATAAAATTGCGAATATTGTATCATTATTTCATAAAATACCACATAATTATTAAGAAATGAAGGAAATGATGGACACATATTTTCGGTGTTGATGATAAATATTTTATTTAACGAAGACGAACCTCTTCATCGTGTGCAGGTTGCGGCGTTTGTTGCGCACCACGCCGATAGCGAAGACGATGCCGGCGCGATATTTTCTGCCTCGATTTCCGTCTGCCAAACGGTTTCCAGCCAAAAATCGACCATTGGCTCACATCTGCCGAATTTTTCGCTACTTTTGCATGGCTAAAGCCGCCTCCATTGCCAAATGACTGAACATGTCCAAATCCCAGACGATCTTCTCCTTCTGACAACTCAGGGAACGCCGGACGACCGGAAAATCTAAAAATATAAACAAGAAACCTCAGCGTATATATTGGTGAATATCTCAAAGTCCATTCAAAGTATATTTTTAATTTCAATCTTTTGCAAAAACTGTCTAAGGTGCGACGAAAAAGCTGTCCATTAAATAATGATTAATTATAATATCGGCACTTGAATTGAACATTTATTAAATAAATATATGTAAATATTAATTCAAATAAATACCACGAATAGAACAAATAAAAAAGGGGAATATTTATATAGAAAAAACTGTTGATACAAATGTGACGCACTTGAGACGAGTGCGGTCGATTCTGTCGGCCACATCAGCCAGGTTGAGCGGCAGAAAACCTAGACTGCCCAGGGCAAGTACAACAAACATGGCTGCCGTCGCCACTGTGGCTTGAGTCTGCGACAAAAAAAATGTGAAAAATAAAAAAATGAATCAGAGTGAAACATAAAATATATCTCTATCTATATAAAAATTGATAGAAATTTCTCTTTGACTAACATCAAAGTCACTTTTTCTAGTATTTGGTATGGTAAAAGTTGGTATATTTTTGACGAAATATTGACGACACAAATATTTTCTGGAAAATATGGAAACAATATTTAGCTTTAGTCGGTTATTCAAGAAGATTACAATTTCAAGTTGGAATAATTTTGTGATTATCGAAGCTTATACTATTTCACAATAATATATCGTTTTTTGCTTTTTACGTCTGCCAATATTTTTTTGACCTGCAAAATTGTCCATCAAACTCGCATCGCGAATAAGCCCACGCAAAATTAGGAACTTTTTTCCGGTAGTATTTTTCTAATGCTCTGTTTGTTCTAGATATACAGTATGTTGAAAAAATAATTTTCTATTATTTACATGTTAATTTTTATTTGTCATCAAATTATTGCACATATCTGTACTTTTTCATACGTTGATATAATTCCTACTAAAACTATGCTTGTTCTATCGGACAAATAAAAGTTTGGCAGACTTAATTTTTTACCCTGTGAAATAGCTGTTACCATTAAACCAGTCATGGAAATTATGGTTAAAGGTTAAAGGTTAAATGCCTAAGTGGCAGCTGCTACACGGGAAGAAGCCGAAGCTTATGAACACACAGGCGTGCCCCGTGCAGCTCGCTGCCACCGCAGAACCGACCCTCTCCACGCTATGGCGCCACAAGGACGTAAGACGTATTAGAAAGGGCCACCTCCCCAGAATGCATGGCACAACTCATGACTGATATCTGGTACCATTTACTGCTGGGTTGACAGGGGCTGTGAGATTGTAGAATTCGCCCAATGAAATTCTGCTCCGCCGGGTTTCGAACCACGGACCTCCCGCTTGTGAGGCGGGTGTGCTAACAACTGCACCACGGAGTCCACAGAGTAGATGTGATGGAGTAGAATTCTGGATTAAAATAGGGCAGGGCTGTACTGTACTGACTGTGGTCAGGCTGGGATGGTTGTTTGGATCCGGGTAGACTTCGTAATACTCGACATAGGGCAGCAGATTGAGAGGCACCGAAGCCTCCACAGCTCCCAGTAGAAGCAACACCAGCTGTACGCCGACCAAAGACGTTGACACTGTCGGCACAGCCATGTGTGCTGTGCTGTCCCCAACAAGCTCTCAAGGAAACGACGGGCTCGCAAGAGCAAGCACATCCAAACTCCGCAACAAACGGACAATGAAACACTACTGACCATCCACCTTGTTTTCGAAACAGTGTGTGTATGTGTGTGTGTGTGTGTGTGTGTGTGTGTGTGTGTGTGTGTGTGTGTGTGTGTGTGTGTGTGTGTGTGTGTGTGTGTGTGTGTGTGTGTGTGTGTGTGGGTGTGTGTGTGTATGTGTGTGTGTGTGTCGGCATGCATGCAGTCCACCGTTGAACCGGCTCACATAACATCTACTTTTTATCAACACACACACACACACACACACACACGCACACACACACACATGTGCTCGGACACGTATGTATGCGTTCACGTACAGATGAAGTAAGTCTGTGTGAGTATGTGTATGTCCGTGTGTGCACATGCACGCAACATCCAGAAGTCAAACGTCCGGAGAATATGTATCGGTGTTATCTTATTCTCGCGACCAGAATGTGTGTGTGTGTGTGTTGTGACAAGCCTGGTGTTGATTGGATCAGATGGTCACAACTTTCTCCGAGGTCTGTGCGACACACACACACACACAGTGGTGTGCCAGCGGTGAGTGAGCATTCAACTACTGCAGCTGAACTAACCGATGTTACCAGTGGCGGAGCAAGGATTGTCCAGCGAGGGGGCTAAGGAAATTTATGCGAGGGCTTGGCGAAATATGAGGAACTACACTCGAAATGTTCATGGTCAGGATTTTTTGGGGGGCTCAGGAGGGGGGGGCGGGCTTGACACTTTTTTTGGGCAGGATTCAGCCCCTTCAAGCCCCCACCCCTTGGCGCCGCCATTAGGAAGCTACATTATACTAGAAGTGCTGAGGCTATCCTTTACTTTGTCCTTTGTCGTATTCTCGGAGAGAAAAGGTCTTCTTCCGAGCTAAAAGTGATTGAATGGATTCAAGTTCTTGTCGTTTTTTTTTTTTGTTTAGACAGCAAATAAAGGAAACAGTTGTTGTTTGAGAAGGGAAACTTGTTCTTTCAAAGCGTACCTAGCCTATGTTTCTATAATTTGCTTTAATTTCCGGCTGGAAACGATTTTAAAAACAAGTGAAATCTCGAAATGTCCCTTCATACTGGCATGCTTTCAGAAGAAACATTAATTCTCGTCCGTACTTCTAGGATTTAAGCTTTATGAGGACGCATTATTAATCATTGATCTAACCAGTGTGTCATCGACGTAAAAAACACATATTTTCCGGTTGGTTAACCCACTAACCGACCAAATTAATTGCCACATTTTTCACTGGCTGTCAGATAACACTCGAGCACACACACACATACACACACACACACATACACACACACACATGCACACACACACATACACACACACATGCACACACACACACACACACACATAGTAAAAGAGTAAGGAAGAGGCAGAGTAACCACACACAAGCATACAGACACACACATAGACAGATGCGATCTTCTTCTTTAGAGAGGTGAGATCACATATATGCGCACCTAGTCACGTACTAGCGTGCATGTGTATGTGTGTGCATGTGTATGGGTGTGTGTGTGTGTAAAATGGAGTTGAATACTACACAAAGAACAGTAGGCAAAGAATGTTTCACAAATGACTGCATTTTCCAGGAGATCTCTAAAAGTAAACTGATTCTTCTGTGCAACATTGGTTGCATCGACTTTCTCTATATGAGATAGAGCTGAGATAGATCGTGAAATCTTTCTTGATGCCACACAGGTTTGTGCTGAGAGAAACCCGGGAGTTTAAGGCTAGTGGATTTTGAAGCTAGGGTATTTTGAAGCTTGGAGATTTTGAGTCCAGGAGATTTTGACTCTAGGGGACTTTGAGCCTAGGGGATTATGAGGCTATGAAATTTTGAGACCTGGATATTTTGAGTCTAGGATATTTTGGGTCTAGGGGTTTTGAGTCTAGGAGATTTTGAGGTTGGAAAAGCCGAGTTTCGCCACAATAATTCTCGACCACTGACCTGGTTCAACGAGAGCGTGTTGAAAGGGTCTGGAAACACGTCGTAGTAGCCGAGAAAGGGAAGCAGGTAGCCGCTGGCTGTTCCCGCCGTCATCAGCAAGATTGCCGGGTGTACTCTCATTGTCTTCTCCTGATCGAGGCTGCCGCAGTTAGAGCAGACAAACTTGACCGATGAGGACACCAGCAAAACCGAAGATCGTCCACCTACAAATGCTGCCTCTGGTCTGTTGCTGGATGTACGTGATGTGAAGACTTTGGCAGTGATGACACCGGCAATGTAATTTACACAAAATGAGCGACAAAGGAAAGCCGGCAGTCGACTATATATAAGCCGGAAGATGGCTGATGGTTTGTTCACGTGCGTCGTATCAGTTGGCCTGAAAGACGCGGCCGAGCTGGACCAAGCTTCAACGCATTCAAGATTGATAAAGCTGCGTATTGATAAGGTGTGGACACGCATGAAGGACCGCATGGGAGTGGATGGTTCACCAAGTCTGCTGGTCGGATCTGGGACAAGAGGTTGATGGCAGAGTGGAGATAGCATGATCTTGATCTTGTCTTCAATGAGATGGAACGACGGTGCGACGATTGGGCCGTGTAAATCAGAAAATTATAAACATTACGAAAATATATTAATATTGTCTGTATTTTCCAGCAGATCTGTCCGTGAATTATCAAATACGTTTTGAAATATTCGCTTCAAATACGGCACGTCAGATTTCACTGTTTAAACCTAAGCCAACAACGCGGAAACAGTCTTATACACTTGATTTTCCATTAGAGCACAGTAGGTCACCTAGAGCAGTGCTACTCAAAGTGTGGTACGCGTACCGGTGACGGTACGCGAGCCATCGTCTACCGGTACGTGGAGATTTTCCAGAAAAGAAAGAAACAGTAGTCAAACTCCATGCCACGGTGAAATGTCAACTTACTTTTATTATGTATTCATTATATTTTTCCTGTATATATGAATATTACTATTATTCTACTATTATTATTAATATATGAATATTACTATTACGATTTACTGAATATTGCTTCACTTGCCGGTCCCTGACACATTGAAAAATAACCCTGCCGGTCCGCCACATCAGATAGTTTGAGAAGCACTGCTCTAGAGTATTCTGCAGGATGACTATCGTGATAAGCTTTCGTGCCAGTGGCGGCGCCAGGGATTTCACATTGGGGCGCTGACGAAATTTCGCATGAAAATAACAGGGTAACTCCCCACAAGCCAAGGGAGGTCCGTGGTTCGAATCCCGGCGGAGGAGAATTTCATTGGGCTAATTCTATAATCCAACAGCCCTGTCCACCCAGCAGTAAATGATGGTACCAGATATCAGTCATGTGTTGTGTCATGCATTCTGGGGAGGTGGCCCTCTCTAATACGTATTTCGTCCTTGTGGTGCCATAGCGTGGAGAGGGTCGGTTCTGCGGTGACAGCGAGCTGCACGGGACACACCTGTGTGTGTTCATAAGCTTCGGCTTCTTTCCGTATAGCAGCTGTCACTTGAGGCATTCAACCTTTAACCGTAAACTGTATCATATATTCACAAAGCACACACATACACACATACACAATTGAGACCCCCTCTGCCCACTCCTGGTACCGCATCTGATGAGCAATCTTGGTGAGAGCGAGGCATCAGATTGTGTTCTCAATGAAGCCGCAGATTCCTGGTTTAATTTCAGCAAAACGCGATCACATGTGCGCTCGCCGACATAAAAGCGCACCGTGCGTGACGCCAATCTGTCACGCTGCGTGACTCTTCAATCACATCAAGTCACGCACATGTACAACACACACACACACACACGCACACACACACATACGCACACACAGCTCAACAAAATATTGCTACACAATACTGCTGGACGGAATACGAGTACTAAAACTCATCGTTGAAATCCTTTATACTCAAACTTATTGTTAACACCCTATAATCAAACATCTTGTTTATATCCTTAAGCTCAAAATTGTTTCTACTTAATTATTGATGTGATTAAAAATGACGCATTTGAAGGTAAACTAACCACCAACAATCAATACTAGCAATATTATTAACTTCGTTGGTGACTCGGTGATGTAGTGGTAGCACACCCGCCTCACAAGCGGGAGGTCCGTGGTTCGAATCCCGGCGGAGGAGAATTTCATTGGGTGAATTCTATAATCCAACAGCCCCTGTCCACTCATCAGTAAATGATGGTACCAGATATCAGTCATGAGTTGTGTCATGCATTCTGGGGAGGTGGTCCTATCTAATACGTCTTCCGTCCTTGTGGCGTCATAGCGTGGAGAGGGTCGGTTCTGCGGTTGCAGCGAGCTGCACGGGATATATCTGTGTGTTCATAAGCTTCGGCTTTTTACCGTATACAGCCGCCACTTGAGGCCTTTAAGTGTCTGTGTTATTTTTCCAATTACTAAGCAGGTAATTTTTTTATAAATCGCGTTTCAAACTGTAAAACACCATTTTTTGTGTCAATATGTGCACACTACATTTTTTCAACAAACCAACGCACGAAATGGCAATTGATTGATTGATAAAATAATTGATCATGGATTTAATTGAGAGTTGACAACTGAATGCTTTTTTAAATTATTATTTTTCGCAAAATAACACACGCCGGCTGCTTGAGCATACTTTATTTCATTACATATTGACAATCCCAACAGCGCCCAGATACACGACCAAAAACGAGAAAGCGAAACAGCGCCGTAAACATGCACTGAAAACGCGAGCGTGTTTGTATGCGCGTGTGTGCGCCGCCACACACACACGCGCATACAAACACACACACACACACACACAAAAGGCCGAAAAACAGGTGGCAAAACACACACACACACACACTGGGGCAAGCGTCGTGAAAAAAACGCGCCCAACAACACTAAACATGTATATGTATATATATATAAGTATGTATATATAGATATACAGAACACCTGCCGTCTAAATTGTTAGTGTTTATATACACGCACACGCACACAAGCGCAAATACAAACACACTAACTGAGAAACAGAGGGTAGGAGCAAAAAAGACAGAGCACCTATGCGTGTGTGTGTGTGTCGCGGGGGTGAGAGAGGCATATACAAGGCAACAACACACACACACACACACACACACACACATACCAACTGACAAGCATAGGAAACCACAAACACACACACACACACACACACACACACACACGCACGCTGTTGAAAACCACACAAAACAGTAGCTAACTCGAAAAAACACACACAAACAAAGAAAAAATGTATCCCCCTCCTAGAAGTGTAGGCCTGTGTGTGTGTATGTTTGTGTGTGTATGTTCTTCTCAATCGATCGTATCCTCAATTGACAATATAACAGGCCCGGCAGAACACACAAGCACACATACAAATAGAACCAATTACAGCCGAACCATTTGCCAAATCAAAACGTATCATCCGCATGTGTCTGTGTGTGTGTGTGTGTGTGTGTTAGTGTCGGATCAAGAAAGAAGACGGGGGCTGAGTTCACTGACTCCAACTCATCAACCACTCCACTCCACCGAGTGCCAAGTCTACACACACACACACACACACACACACAAACACATTTCATTTATTGCATTGAACTATTTACATAGCGAAATTCACACATGTTAATTGGTGATAAATTGGAAGACCCCTGGCTTTCAACATCACGAGCTAACTATATGCATATTATTGCATGACTCACAGCGTTCAGACTTCTACCAGCTTAGTTAAAATTATCAAGTGAATTAGTTGAACAAAAGAGACCGAATTTGCAAGTCTTTCATGTATGTTGTTACTTGTATGTTATTACTGACGGCGTTGTTGTGAGCAGCACTCATGTTGTCCATCATTTGACCGTTGTTGTTGTTGTTGCTGTGATCGACGTTGTTGTTGTTGTTGTTGTTGGACGAGATGTGGTCGGAGGTTGGCAGTCCGCTGGCCCACATATCACCGGCCGCTGACAACGAGGACAAGTGGTTCAACATACCGCCACCACCGCCCATCACTGACACACACACACACACACACACACATTATATCACACCATTAATCAGGGGCTGCCAGCCTGGTTTCTAAAAATCCTGTAGAAAATTAAAAAATGTACGTTTTTGAGTATGTTTTATATATTTTCACAGAAACAAAGTTGAAGGAAACTGAAAGCCGATCTTGAAGCTGTTTGAATTAATATTAACATTAAAAAAATGTTAGTAAGTGGTTAGAAGCCTGTTGTGTCCGCACAGCCATCAATACGAATGATGGTGTGTGAGAAATGACTGCTGAATGAGGTTAAGAAACACTGCTGTAGAATTATTGCAGAATAAATCACCTTGTCGGTTGTTGTTGTTCAAATACGGCGAGTAGCCAGGCAGAGCGGCAGCAGCAACTCCTCCTCCTACTCCTCCGCCGTTCACAAAACCGCCGAGCCGATGAGCTCCGAGTGTCGCAGCTGCGCCAGATACGCCGCTCTTGACGAACGCGCCGCCGCCGAACGTGTCGGACACCAGCCGCATGTCCATGTTGTAGGGCGGAGCTGCTGCCGCTGTGACGGAGGCTGCCGGAGCGATCAAGTCATCGACGGCCGACGGAGCAACGGAGGCGTGCGGTGGTGGCGGCGGCGGCGGAGCTGTCATCCAGCCACTCATGTCCATGTTGGAGCCGGCGGCGGCAGCGACGGCGGGCACAGCGCACGGTGCCGCAGACATGAAGTCACCGCCCCAGTACAACCGGCTGTGTTCAATAATCAATACACACACACACACATGCACACATGCAAACAAAACGCAGGATAGAAAGCATGTTGTGAAGAGGAAATACGACACGAATGGAAGGCGACAGTTACGAGCCTGCCTGACTTATTTTCGGTGGCTTTCAGAAAACAGAAAGATTAGAAAGCACTGCTATAGCTAATTGTCACGCATCAACCCACTGTGACAGTGAGAAAATCGGCAGATAATCAATGTGAACCTGGAGTCGACAGAGGCAGTTGACAAGGATGAATCTACATGCTGCATGAACGGCAGACGCTCCTTCATACTGCGCTCAACACCAATAGGACGAGGCAATGCGTGCTGCGGCGCCATCGACTTCAAACTGCACCACAAACACACACACACATATTATTACATTACATTACTATTATATCGAGCTTTACACCCGAGGGCATCAAAAGCCCTAACACACACACATGTACACACTCAAGCACAAGAGTCATACACACACACACACACACACACACACACACAAAACAGAGAAGCACACATACACACAAGCACAAACACACATTCACATACGCAAAATACACACAGTACAGTATTACATTTATATCATGTGCTTTACACCCAAAGGTCTCTAAAAACACACATGCACACACACACACACACACACACACATGTACACGGGCATATACGCAAACAAATACAAGCTCATACACATACAAATACGCATACACAAACATACACCAGGCATGCTGAATTCAAATTACACATTTACCATTATACACATAGATATATATGTATACATATGTATGGCTAATTACAGACACACAAACATGGCTCTTGCATCAGTACACGCCAAACTATTGCACCAAATATTAACACTGATGTATAAATAACACACACACACACACACACATATACACACAGTTTACTATTGGATTAACGACACCAGCAGAGACCTCCAGACAACAGTTTGAAGCGGGAGAAACAAGTGACAGTGAGAGAAACAGTTGCAAGCGACCAGGCGCCAGCTTCACTCACATGCTGGGCGGAGGCTGAGCCAGTGATACTGATCCTGGAGGAGCCATACACTGCTGTTGTTGTTGTTGTTGTTGTGATGGCGTCGGCGGCGGGTTCTGCAGCATCTCGAGCAAGTTGTGATCGCACAGCGGTGTGGCGTGATGGTGGTGATGGTGTGGTGGTGGCGGTCTTATTACACCACCACCGCCGCCACCGCCGCCGGGCTGAAACACAGACGCCGACGCATCACCGGCCGCCACCGACAGAAGCCTCTGTTGTTGTTGTTGGTGATGATGTTGAAGTGTAGCGGAGGCGGCCACTGGAGGCAGCACAGGCGGCAACCGACTGCGCAACACGCTCAGATCGAGAAACCCGCCGGCACCGGTCGCATGCTGCTGCTGCTGCGCTGGTGGTAGAGGCGGCGGCAGTGACGGATGCTGTGACGGAGGAGGAGGAGGCACGCGGTGCAGCGGCCCGCCGGGTGCCAACGACCAGTCTGGCACCGAACTGGGCCGCACAGGCAGCGTGTTGAGTGGCGGAGGACTGCGCGGCGGAGTGACGGGCACACGCCGCGGTGTGCCGATCGGAGCCACCGGCGTGCCCGGAGCGCTGCGGTGAGCCGGCACCGTAGCGGCCGCGAGCTGTTGTTGGCACGGTGAAAGCTGCTGCGGTGGAAGATGTTGATGGCCGACCAGCGACACACCGCCCACGGCCAACAGGTCGGCATCGTGACTCGAACCGCCGTCCGACGACGAAGGCGACACAGACACTGGACTGAGCGACACGCCGGATACGGCAGCCGCCGCCGTAGTCGTGCCGTTCTCGCCCACACCGCTGGACGTTGATAGCGTAGTGGTCATGCCGCCACCTCGGTATCCAGGCGCCTTGGACGCGTCCACCACCACCACGTGGTCGGACACCACCGGCGACACGTCGGCAAAGCAAGACACGTCGACGCCCGCCGCCGCCGCCGCGTTGCCACATGGAGATGCGCCGCGCGACGAGCCCGATGCGACGATTGATGACGTGGTGGCCGCACCGCCTCCGCCGGCTAGCGACGTGATGCCGCTGGCAACCACGGCAGCGAAGTTCTTCTCCTTACTGGCTGCCACGGTGCTCTGTGACACGTTCTGACCGCATACACACACACACACACACACACACACACACATAAACGTGAAACAAACTCATCTCAAACTCGCTACACGTTTTGGGCGCTTGTGGTACATGGGGCCACCGCAGGGCGGTAATATTGCTAGCATTCCCCCATGTCACTGGATTTGTCTGTAATTATTAATGATTGTCAGTCACCGCTTGAAAGAATAGCCAATTACAGCGCAATCCAAGCGACTCATTCCTACGTCAGCGTAAAAAATAGACTTGCCATCTTCAACTTGGACACTATCACAGCACGATAAGAACAGAATAATAAAACTAAAATTCAGCCAGCAGCCCACTGAACAAGCAAATAGACTGAACGTAGCAGCTGATAAGAGACGGCTGATTGGTACGGCAGGTGGTAATTACCTTGATGATCGGGTCGTAGCTGAACGGCGAGTAAGTGTGCGCGGCTGGCTGAGCGAGCGGAACTGCCGCCGCCGCCGCCACCGCACCACCGACAATCATCGAGACAGGCGACGCGGCCGGCGTGTACTCCAACTGCTGCTGCTGCTGTTGTTGTTGTTGTTGTGAAGGCGGCAGGACAGCACACGACGAGAAAGAATCATCAACTGCAGCCATGTTGGTTGCTGACAAGTCG